>JAFVLL020010536.1:7618-57618 GCA_021397915.2 Tor tambroides
TTTATTATGTATGTATATATATATATATATATATATATATATATATATATATATATGAGGGATATATATAAACAACATATTTTTCTTAAATATATACATGCATGTGTTTGTATTTACATATAAATAATAAATATACACAGCACACATACATATATTATGTAAACAAACTTTTATTATGGATGCGATTAATCATTTGACAACACTAAATATAATCCAATTACAAGTACTTAATTTTTGGAATCTGGTTCTGTAATCAGATTGTAAACAATGGCAGAATGTTCATTTTTGGGTCTACTGTCCCTTTAAGACTGTACAACCTACTGACTGTATGTCTATCCCTCACAGCCTCGCTTTCATTTGGGGAAAGTTTAATTGTATGTTGATACCAAAACCATATATAGATAAATATAGCTATAAAAGAAGTCCCACAGACTTCTTCGTGGCGCTGGGTGGCGATGTGAGCCTTTTAACTGCATCCGTCGCGAACGGAAGAAGAAGAGTGACGTCATCTCTCCGGCCCAAACATGGCGACCACGGACGTCGAAGATTTCATCGAACAAAACAGGCAGCTGTCAGATTTGGTTGAGACGTTTCGCAGCATTTCCGAAAGCGAAAAACACTGGAAGTGCAGGAGGGAGCTTATATTCAGAAACATCAACGACTATGAAGACCCTCACCTGGATCATCTGCTCGCGCTCTCCATGGTGTGGGCGAATCACGTGTTCCTGGGCTGCAGGTCAGAATAAAAGCACTGAACGGGCATCATATGCTGACATGTTACACAGTTTACATTTACAATTAGAAAACAGGGAACAATTCAAGAAATGTTTGAATTTTCTATTTCTAATTCTGAGAACAATAAATCCATTATTATGAACTGAGCATCGACAATAATTAAGCAGCAAATCAGCATATTAGATTTCTGAAGGATCTTGACACTGAAAACTAGAGTAATGATGCTGAAAATCACAGAAATAAATTACATTTTACTATATATTCACATGGAAAGCGGTTCTTGGACATTGTAATATTATTTAATAATATTTATTGTACAAATGAGCAGAAGAGATTTATTTCAAATACTGTAAAAAAGTTTGTAATTGCATTTTATGCACTAAATACTCCTATGACTATCATGTCAGAAATGTAACTGCCAAAACTTTTCCCCCCATTTTTAAGTAACTAACCTCTTGACTAAAGGTGTAATTGCTGTTGTTTCAGGGATTGTGTAATATTGTGAAGTGTGAAATCAGACTCCAGAAGTGTGTTGTTCCTCTTGATTTGTAGGTATGATCCAGTGCTGCTGGAGAAGGTGAGGGAGATGGCAGAGGGGATCGTTGTGGAGGACGCTCCTGTTTTTAAGACCAGAGATGAACTGATCAAACAGCAAAAACAAAAGGTAAACGATGCTGCTATGGTTCACCCACTCCGTCATTTAAAATGCATTGAGGCTGCAGCGTGTATTACCTGTGGAAGCCTGTTTCCACCATGGGATAAAATAAATGAAAAAAGGTAATTGTGACTTTTTATCTCACACTTCTGACATGTTGTCAGACTTGCAAGCTAATGTCTCACATTTCTGACTTTTTCTTTCAAAGTGCGACAGAAAAAGTCAGAACTGAGACATAAACTCAGAATTCTGACTTTACATCTTGAAATTCTGACTTTTTTTTCTCAGAAGTTTGTATTTAGCAGAATTGTGGGGAAAAAGTCTGAATTGTGAGATCAAAAAAATGCTATTTCCCTTTTTTATCCCATACCAGAAAAAAGGGCTTCCATAATTATTTATGCCAGTGCATCAGCAAGCAGATTTGAAAACATAAATGTCTGTCTGTTCATCATACAAAGAGATTGTTTTGCTCCAGAAGACTTACAATATGCTAGTTTGGTATTACGGCCTAATTTCATCTCTATATGTGACCCTGGACCACAAAACCAGTCTTAAGTGTCAATTTTTCAAAAGTGAGATTTATACATCATCTGAAAGCTGAATAAATAATCTTTCCATTGATGTATGGTTTGTTAGGATACAACTATTTGAAAATCTGGAATCTGAGGGTGCAAAAAAATCTAAATATTGAGAAAATCTCCTTTAAAGTTGTCCAAATGAAGTTCTTAGCAATGCATATTACTATTCAAAAATTAAGTTTTGATATATTTACAGTAAGAAATTTACAAAATATCTTCATTGAACATGATCTTTACTTAATATCCTAATGATTTTTGGCATAAAAGAAAAATCGATAATTTTGAGCCATACAATGTATTTTTGGCTATTGCTACAAATATACCCCAGCGACTTAAGACTGCTTTTGTGCTCCAGGGTCCCAAATGTCCTTTTTGAAGTTTAAGTGGCAGTTGTGAAATTACCTATGATTTTTATTTACAACAATCAAGACAAAATTTGACTAATTAAGACTTTTGTGCATTGAATCAATTGAGTTGATGACTCAATCATACCAGTGCAGTTCACAGCTGAAGTGTTGAGTGCGATCTAATAATGAAAGGCAGCGAGTCATTCGTGAGCCAGACTTCAACATCGCGTCTCAAAATGAGAATTGATTTTGGTTTGAAACAGAAGAGTGTGTTTTTATGAAATGTACTGAAGTCAAATAGAAACTGGCAAAGTTTCTGCAGATTTTATGAAGGAAAATTTAAGGAAAAAATTCAGTGGAGCACAATGTGTCAATATGGTCTGTAAATGTAATTGTCTTTTATTAGCAACGCATCAAAGTTTGACACAAAACATCTTAGCTGTGTTTCCAGCCACCAAAATATGGAAATAAGTTTTACTGTGCCTTCTGATCACACTGCAAAAAAGTGATGTTCTTCATCAGCATTTTTGTCATTTTCCAGTGCAAGTGTCTAAAGATTCTTACATCAAAATATATTCAGTGTCGAAGCAAAAGTCTTGTTTTCTTTGAAATTGATCAAAATGAAGTGAGTTTATGCTTAAAACAAGAACAAATATCTACCGTTTGGCTCAGAAAAATCAACTTAATTCAAAGGGAAAACAACTTTTCATACCCCATGTTTGTTCTTGTTTTAAGCATAAACTCACTCAAGTTTTCAGAAAACAAGACTTCATATGTTTAATTTGCATCTCAAGTAAATGCATGTTAATTTAAGGATGTTTATATCCACCTTTTTTCTGAGTAACCGATGAGCGGCGCCTTGATGGATTTTAACTTTTTAACTAGAAATCCATGTTAAAACGGGGCAAAAAAGATTGAAAAAAACTGAATTGGAACTTTTTCAGTATAACTAAATATAAAAATGTGCGCAGGTTTAACGTTATACACTATATAGACAAAAGTATTGGGACACCCCCTTCTTTAGAACAGAAAAATGCACTTCCAAATCTGTGGCAACAACGATGGGAACATAATTCATGTATTTAAAAATTGTATTTCCATCTCTGCTGCAACAGTTTTGGAAGTGTCTAAAATGACTGAACCCATATGTACAAGTCATTGGTGTTTGGTGATGAGTTTTTGGCTCAAGGTCTGCATTTACAGTCACACCAGAGCCAGTGTTCAACTGGGATTAGGACTTGGTTTTATGCAGACCAGTCAAGTTCTTCCACACTGACTCAATCAATCATTTTCTTTTTGAACCTTGTCTTATACACAGAGGCATTGTCATGTTAGAATAGAAAAGGGTCCTGTCCAAACTGTTGCTATAATATTAGAAGCACACAATTTCCTAGAATATCATTATATGCTTTAACATTAAGATTTATACTCATAGAAATTACTAAAGTAGTCAAACCTGTTCATTAGAAGGGGGCGACCCAATACTTTTGGCAATATAGTGTATTATCGGCTGGGAAAATGTTAATTTGCCTAGAAACACCAGAGACCGGAAATGTAAAGCAGTATTCCTGTTTGGCGAGACTTCTGTGTTCAGAAAACGGTGGATATTTGTAATGGAAAACAAAACCAAAAAAAAGAGATATTCATTTTTGAAATGCATGCAATATTTAATGTGGAAGTGTGAATTAAGGCTTTTTAAGACCTAAAGAAGCCCTGACTGGAAACATGTACAAAAAATATAAAACTTCCAGTCAGACAAACAGCACTCAAAACACTGCAGCACTGGCCACTTTCACACAGACAAGCATCATTTCTAAATGTATAGTTTGAGAAAAAGAGGAAACCTTATAAAATGCATAGATATAAAGGCTTTTCTATCCAAACAATCAAGAGATGAAGCAGGCGGTGAAGCCTAGCAGTCCGCGGATAGGATGCAAAGAGTGAAATGACTGACCCAAACACAATTTAAGATAATCTTTTCTGTCTTTTTTGCAGAGGTGACACCTGGACGACTCGTGGTGTTTTAGCAGCATCATTATTACATCCGCTTTACAAAGAACTGAGTGAGATCTGTGGATCATCACCATTTCCTATTCAAGGACTTGACTTTTAATGTTTTATCCCTAGCTGAACATATGACCCATTGTTGTTTTATACTTTTAAAATACTTTTTTAATAATTACCTACAATAAAAATGAATGCATTCTCTTCACTCCAAGTCTGAAAAATGTTTTATTTTTCTTTTATACAGCAGTATAAATGTTCTTATGATAAATTCACAAACACTAAAACATCCCCTTAACACTTCATCCAGGCATTACTCGCGTGATCTCTGGAAACTCATCGCTGCGCGTCAGACGCAGTTTAGAAGAACATGCCCTCGTTTTATTAAACTGAAGCACAAACACGTGAGCGTTGAGATGCATCGTCAAATACAGATCCAAAAATGATTCCCACAGTTGATCTTCAGGTGCATTTAAAGGCCAGAGTTTTCAAATATATTAACCATGGTTTACTGAACAACTTTGAGATGGACGTATTTAGGGATCGCACTCTTTGCCAATAATTTGCGTTCAACTGCATCAATCCAACAACAGTACGATTCAAATTTTGTTAGCAATAACTTATCATGCAGTTAAAAAAAATAAATAAGCACACAAGTGTTGTCGATTTTTGTAAAATGCATTTGCAAAGAAGTGAATAATCCTATGAATGGTTGTGATTGGTAGCGTTACGAGTCGACCCAGCTCTGCTCCACGATGGCCGACACTCTCTTCTCATATTCACGTTTGTTCTCCTGATAGAGCTGAGCCGCTTGACTGTTGGCTGGGCTGTTTGGATTGGGCTCGTCTAATAGAGACTAAAAACAACCGCACAAATCTGAATGAGCGTTCAATCTCACAACACCATTCAAGAATAACACATGCAGCTCATATGTCACCCACAAATCACAAGAGCTCCTGTTCGATAAACAGAGGACAAAAATAGTCATAAAAATATTAAATATCAATATTTTTCCCCCTGCTTTCACTGACAGAGATCTTTTACCAACTGGGCATAAGACAGTATCAAATTTTCATGTTGTAATAATTGCTGAAGCTTTTAACATTGAAATAAGTTGCAAAAAAGTGTTGTTGTAATGTATCAGGTATAATAACACTATTATAACTAAAAGAACTACATCTTTTGTGTATTGCTTTATTGAGTTTAAATGTTTAAAGTAAACAAATGTTTCAACCAGATTAAAGTGCAATATAGGTAATGAATAATAGATAACACTTTAACATTGTAACACTATTAAGTCTATTAACTATTAAGAGTTTTCCCTCAACTCCTCATTTGCTGCTTATTAATAGTTAGTAAGGCAGTTGTTAGTTTAGGTATTGGGGTGGATTAAGGGATCTAAAATATGATCATGCAGAACAAGGCATTAATATGTGCTTTATAAGTACTAATAAACAGCCAATATGCATGATAATAAACAACTGATTACTATTGAGAATCGGTCCTTAAAATAAAGTGTTATCCGTAATGCATTAACTAACATTAACAATGACAATTAGCTACAATTGCTACCGAAGTTCTCATGTTAACGTTAGTTAAAAAAATTCAACTGAACAGGTCCATTAAATAATGCAGTTAAGACTTTTTTTTAATATATTTATTATTTTTGATATTACTAAGATTTTTAACCAGATGATGGGAAACATATTCTTAAAATGCATTCTAAACGTCGGAATAATAAATAATTATTCACTGTATTTTGTAGTGCCCTCTATAACAATATCATGTACATTCATTACCGTGATATATTATTGTATGTTGGCAGGTGTGTATTAGCAGATACACTTTCTTTGAATCTACAATATTGTTATTGGATAATAAAATGCACTGGTAAATCGAAGTGTAACAAGAACAAACCCATCATGCACCTGGATGGATGTCAGAATGGAGGAAACGTCATACGTGGGACTCCAGCGATTCTGAAGAATGTCTAAACATATACTGCCATCTGCATAGACTGACAAACACAATATCATTCATCAGAAACACTGCAAACGCTGATCAGCAATCACTGCTCCAGAACACAACTGTTAGCAGCTCACCATTTGGGTGAAACATTTTGGAGATGAAGCGAACCGTAGGAGGCTTGTTAGGATATTCTTCTGAAAATTCAATAACCAGCTTAAATGTTCCTGCGGAGGGAGAGAGAGATTTCAGATGAATACAGGGCTTCAGACACATCTAGTGGCAACCTCTTCGCAGCACGGTCAGTTAAAAATGATGTACAAATGACTACGGCTGCAATTCTCAACATTACTGAGAATAATCGCTGTAATCAAATTTTACCGCCAGTTTGACACATATGCACGCCCGTCTGTGAAGTCTGAGCCTTTATGCACAATGAAAATAATCACATGATTTTATAACATGTACAGTTAAAGATACAACCGTGAAATGTTATCTTTCTATTTTTATGCAACTGAACGTGCTATGCAAAACTAATTATACTGTAATTAAAAAACAAAAGACTGTGCATCAATCAGAGTGGAATATTTTGCACGTTTCTCTCAAATACAAACTTTTGAACGGTGGTGTATATTAGAAAACATTTCTGTTTTGAATAAAGGCTGTTCTTTTTAACCTTTTATTCATATAAGAATCCTGAAAAAAGTTCCAAAGAAATATAGATAAATATTTATATAAATATAAATCAGCATATTAGAATGATTTCTGAAGGATCATGTGACACTGAAGACTGGAGTAATGATGCTGAAAATACAGCTTTGATCACAGGAATATATTATATTTTAAAGTATATTAAAATAGAAAATTGTTATTTTGAGTTGCAATAATATTTCACAATATTACTGATTTTTTTTCTGTATTTTTGATCAAACAAAAGCCTTGATGAGCAGAAGAGAATTCATTAAAAAACATAAAAATCTTGAGATTATATATAAAAATTTTTAGATTTGAGACTACAGTTTATAAACTATGAATTAACTATAAACTAACAGTTTACAAAAGATTTAATATTGAATAATACTAAATTTATTTGAATTAACTATTAATTAATAATTAGTTAATAATTAGATTTTTTTTTTCAACTAATCAACGAAATAATGGCCACACTTTATTTTAAGGACCAATTCTCTCTATTAACTATGATTTTTGCCTCAATAAACACCTATTTTGCTGCTTATTAATAGTTAGTGAGGTAGTTGTCAAGTTTAGGTATGGGGTCAGATTCAGGGATCTAAACTATGCTCATGCAGAAAAGACATTAAAATGTGCTTTAAGTACTAATAAACAGCCAATATATGCAATGCTAATAAACAACTAGTTAATAGTGAGAACTGGTTCTTAAAATAAAGTGTTACCAAAATAATCATCAGATGCACTAATTATCAGCTGCAGCCATAAAAATGATACATCAGGCATTGGACCTGAGCCCTGCAAAGCTTAAAAAAGCTCCTCAAAAAAAATCAATAATTAATGCTGAGTTCATGATAATTAACTAGTATTTATTTGGAGGAATCAAGGACTGGCTTACCATCTTCAAAAGGAGTTCCTACAGGCCTGCAAGGAAACACAGGGACAATGCTAATGTTTTTCAAGCTCAAACACTTCTGTAACAGATCCACATCTCCTCATGCACAGCAATGCTCAGCTGTTCTCGGTTATACCTCTACTACACTTGAATATCAGTTCAAGTCATTTTAGCAAACATACCCAAAAATCACTGCGTTCCACAGCATGATGTTGTTTTCTGAAGGAGCACCACTCACACCAGTAGGAGGATCTTCTTGAAGTCTGCAAACAAATATGAACAAGCTTGTGGGTTATATATTGAATATATACGAGTCAAAATCTGAACAACAGTTTTAAAAACGGACTTTCCACCATTTTTTACAACAAGATCTGCATTTTCATGGGTTTAAACAAACAATTTTAGACAATCAAAACAAATTTGTGCATCAAAACCACTCCTTTTCTGGTAAAAAATGAACTTGTTTTTCAGGTCAATGAATTTGCAACAGCTGAACATAACATTTTTGACAAGTCTCTGAGCAACACAACATTTTATGAAAGCCACAAAATAAACTTCATCCCACAAAACAAGTATAATCTACAAAAAGCCAAAAATAAATAAATAAATAAGCAAAAAGCATTTCAAAATTTAGTTTTAAGGATGGAGTAAAGAATTGGGGGTCATCAGTTCAATGATAGAAATGATTACAGAAACAGTAATTACTGTTGAAATATGAATTTAACGTAAACATGCCTGTGCATCGTATCAAATGATTAATTTAAATGTAAGTACGTCTTATAAAGTGGGTCCATTTTTATATCAAAATAACGAGTCCAGAATGCTGAGCTATTTAATCATTTTACTGTGATGCTATTTCTGGTCGGTTAGTAAGAGCTGTAACGTTATCTTCAGACCTACACAAACTTTGTGGCCTAAAAAGCGTGTCTATGATGCCCACAAATGCTGACAAAAGTACTGTGGTAAAAACAAGCCGAATGAAGTCTAGTTCCTGGTCGCGCTAGCGCAGGCCCTGCTAGCGCTGCTAAAGGCTAGTCCTGAGTATAAACACAGCTAGCCTGAGACCTCAGTTCAACACAAAACACTCATTTGAAGACACAAACCTCTTAAAGTCTCTCATGAGCCGCCGTCTCGCTGGAGTAGACATGCTTTAATAGCGGCTGCTTGTGTCATAAAACGAGCCGAAGAGCGTCAGATTCGGGAGGATAGGTGCGCTGCGCCGCCGGTGACGTCACGCGTGACGCCATTGACCTGGCAACAACCGCAGCGGCACAGTTTTAACTGATAAACAAAAGCAGTGTTGCCAACTTAGCAATTTTGTTGCTAAATTTAGCAACTTTTTCTTACCATAGCACCTAGCAACAAATTTAGCTATTTTTAAAATTTGTTTGGCAACTTTTAGCAAGTTTTGAAAAGTGGCTCAAATGATAAAAAGGCACAAATTTTTCTAACTCACACAAAAATAGGAAATCAAAGATGCCTTGCAGTATACATATCACTTGAATTAAGTTAGCTGCTATTTACAGTTATTCAATTTAATAGTAATAACTGAATGAATTGTTCATTTATTACACACCTTGTTAGTAACTTGTTCCTGTGATTGTTGATCAGTTAGTACATCTAAGAAAAATATCTAGAAAAATGGAAAAGGCACTAGTAATTTTCCAGGACATTGTCCGTTATCAGTTGTAACCCTGTAACCCGAAAACACAAAATACTACAAATGCAGGTAAAAAAACCTGTGAAAAATCAATTGTGCCCTATTTTTACAGACTCGTCTTAGAGTGTAGCATACTAACTACTAATACACTGCTTATAACTATAATTGTTGAGAATATAGTTTACTAGCTAATAATAAAAATGTGCAAGTGTTCAATAATTCAATGTTATATTTAAAAACAGTTATTTATCTGTTAATATTATGCATTTATATTATTGTAAGAGCAAATCTAAATGAACATATCTAAAATATATTTGTTGCTGAGTTTTGATGCAGTGACACAATTTTGCGTCATGATTACGTGATGATGTCATTGTGCGATGACATCGCAACGTCATTTACCAACTTCTAGCAACAAATCCACCTTCCTTTAGCAACTTCACCTGAAAATTAGTTGGCAACACTGAACAAAAGTTTTCGGGCTCTCTCGCGTGATTTCGGTTGAGGACTCACTTCTCACCTCATTTCTTTTTGTTTAACTGGTAATAAACACTTCCACTGATTTTTGAAACCATAATATGAGGATGTTTAATGGTTTTGTTGATGAGGTAATTCCTCGTCTTATTAATGTTTACATTTGTATTTAAATCATAGTTATAATTTCTTTTTTTTTTTTTACAACCCCAAATCAGAAAAAGTTGGGACAGTATGGAAAACGCAAATAAAAAAAAAAAAAGAACGTAGTGATTTCTAAATTTACTTTGACTTGTATTTCATTGCAGACAATATGAACACAAAATATTTCATGTTTTGTCTGGTCAACTTCATGTCATTTGTAAATATACATCCTTTCCTGTCATTCAGACCTGCAACACATTCCAAAAAAAGTTGGGACAGTAAAGCATTTACCACTTTGTAATGTTGCCATTCCTTTTCACAACACTTAAAAGACGTTTAGGGACTGAAGACACCAAGTGATGAAGTGTTTCAGGTGTAATTTTGTCCCATTCTTCCTGCAAACAAGTCTTAAGGTGGGCAACAGTACGGGGTCTTCGTTGTCGCATTTTGCGCTTCAAAATGCGCCACACATTCTCTATTGGAGACAGGTCGGGACTGCAGGCAGGCCAGTCAAGTACCCGTACCCTCTTCCTCCGCAGCCAGGACTTTGTAATGTGTGCAGAATGTGGTTTTGCATTGTCTTGTTGAAATATGCATGGACGTCCCTGGAAAAGATGTCTTCTTGAAGGCAGCATATTGTGCTCCAAAATCTCTATGTACTTTTCAGCATTAATGGTGCCATCACAGAAGTGCAAGTTACCTTTGCCAAGGGCACTGACACAACCCCATACCATGACAGACCCTGGCTTTTGGACTTGTTGCTGGTAACAGTCTGGATGATCCTTTTCTTCTTTGGTCCGGAGCACACGGCGTCCATTCCTCCCAAAAAATACCTGAAATACTGATTCATCTGACCACAGTACACGTTTCCACTGTGTGATGGTCCATCCCAGATGCCTCCGAGCCCAGAGAAGTCGACGGCGCTTCTGGACACTGTTAACATAGGGCTTCCTTTTGGCACAGTACAGTTTTAACTGGCATTTGTGGATGTAACTACGTATTGTGGTACTTGACAAAGGTTTGCCAAAGTAGTCCTGAGCCCATGTGGTGATATCGCTTATAGATGAATGACGATTCTTGATGCAGTGCCGCCTGAGGGATCGGAGATCACGGTTGTTCAGCTTAGGCTTGCGCCCTTGTCCTTTACGCACTGAAATTCCTCCAGATTCCTTGAATCTTTTAATTATGTTATGCACTGTTGAAGGTGAAATATCCAAATCTCTTCCTATCTTTCTTTGAGGAACATTGTTTTTAAACATTTCAATAATTTTCTCACGTATTTGTTGGCAAACTGGTGATCCTCGGCCCATCTTTGCTCCTAAAGGACTAGACCTTTCTTGGATGCTGCTTTTGTACCAAATCATAATTACAATCACCTCTTGACATCACCTGCTTCAAATCACATCATTATTTAACCAATTTACCTCATTACTAGCCCTAAATTGCTCCTGTCCCAACTTTTTTTGAAATGTGTTGCAGGTCTGAATGACAGGAAAGGATGTATATTTACAAATGACATGAAGTTGACCAGACAAAACATGAAATATTTTGTGTTCATATTGTCTGCAATGAAATACAAGTCAAAGTAAATTTAGAAATCACTACGTTCTTTTTTTATTTGCGTTTTCCAACTTTTTCTGATTTGGGCTTGTAGTTTATTTTAACTTATGTTTACCCTCTTTTATTTGTTTTTCTCTTGCTCTCCTGAAGGTGTTGTTACAGTGTCAAAAAAACAATGCAGTGGCAAATTTGGCAACACTTTATTTTAAGGTGTCCTTGTTACACATGTTACAAGTAGCCTACTTACTATTATAATGACCAAAAAATATGCATAATTACATGCAAGCAACCCTAAGCCTAACCCTATAACTATAGTAGCCTACATGTTGTTAATTAATATCACTCAGTGCTTAAGTGTATAATTACATAGTAACAAGGACACCTTAAAATAAAGTGTAAACACAATTTTTTTTATTCATATTCATCTTTTTGTTTAACTCGTTTCTTAAAATAATATTAGGATTTTTTTCAGTGATTCAAATAACGATGTTTAGTTTGCTTTCCTCTAGATATTAATATATTTTCATCGTTTATTTATTTAACAATTATAATTAATTTAATGTGACTTTTTTGTGTTCATTTTTAAATTATTGTAAAATTATTTATTTGATTTATTTATTTTTTTATTTATATATGTTCACTGTATAGGCTATGTTTTTTTTCTCCTGTTTGTTACATGGGAGATTTTCTGTTGATGCTCTGTAATGTTGTCCTGATGGTGTTTGTACAGTAACGTTCCTGTTTCTTGAATTTATAAAACACAATGGCGCTTTCTGTAGTTTTTAAAAAAGTTAACTTGTTCCTTTAGGCTCATCTTCTGATCGATCTTCAGACCAAGTCTGCAAAACTGCAAGCATATTATCTGCTTTTTACACTGTCGTAATTGCAAAACAAGCATTTTTCAAAACACTAAACTGTTCTCTACATGAGACACCAAGCTAATGTCTGCTGTGTGTGGTTTGGAAAACACTGCCATTCAAAATACCACTCATTTACTGATTGCACCACGTGTTTGAAAACACTTACAGCTTTTCTGTTCGCTGAGAAATCAGAGCTACAGCAATTAAAATAGACTTTTTCTTTAAAAAAAAGTTTCTGTATTTCTCTGTTACTGTTCACCCCAAAGTTTGGATGGAAAATGTTTCACAAAATTTCTGAATCACAAATTATGCCTTTTCTCTAAACTCTACACACAAAACCCCCAAAACACACACCAAATGCAAAATGTCGCACATCTCTGACAGAAAAGCAAACACTTCATTCATAATTTTAACTCTGCTCAAAATAGTGCTATTGCATCATAACTCTTCACACATGCATCAAATGATTTTGCATGCCAACAAACTGACATGACAATTGCCAAAAACACTTCAGGTCTTTTGCTTGTTCAGTGTGTGGCAAAGTGCACAAGTTTGTCACAAATACTGTATATACTGTATGTTTACATATTCCTACACATTTACACTATAAACAGCCATTTTAAATAGCTGAAAAATTTAGCCCTGTAAAATATAACATTGCATCAGAAGAGTAAAATGATACCCAGATGTCATTTTATAAGAAGACATAAACGTTGTTTGATGTTGACTTTAAGGGGAAGCTGAGAAAGTGTGAAAATACAGTTGTGCAAGCATTTGAAAAACATGCTGCAAATATACAGTGTTTTGCAGGGGGTGGAGTAAGCTATATGAATGACAGGAAAGTTCATGGGTTTTGGAAGATGTGGTTGCTGAATGCATTTAATGTGAAAGCAATGAAAATGATTCACAGTTTGGTCCACATAGACTTATTTTTCACCAGCTGTGTGAAGACTTGACCAATACAGTTTCACCATTACATGAAACGGGAAAAAATATAATACAATCCAACCAAAAATTATTCAGACACCAGATATAATTTTGGATATTTGATTTTTACTAGTGGGTGTAGGGTGCATTGATGTAAGTGAGGATAACAAAATAAAGTAAACTGTGACATACCCAAAAATTCTTCATACCAGTAAAATTGATAAAAATTTGGGGCCAAAAATTTGATTTGACACTTTGACCTGACCATGTTTTGTTACAAACCTTTCTATCAAAGTTATCTGACATTATCAAGATGAATTTGACACAGTTTAACTCTTGAGTTCTTGTCATATTTTATTACCATTTTCTAAACTATAGCAAATAAACTCTGATAATGTGAGAAATGCTGAAGGTGTCTGAATAAATTTTGGTTTGACTGTAGAACAAAATAGAGTACAAATAAATAAATAAACAACAGTTGATGTACACATATAAATCGTTTATAATAAACACTGCAATATTCCATTAAAAATAATTCTTGCGAATTTTGCTTTAAACTTCTACAAAAAGAAGTTTCCTCACTGACCAATTATGAATGTAATATGTATCAAGATTTATAAATAGAAAATGATGACACATCATTACAAAATCATTTTTCTCTAAATTTTTACATAAGTATTAATTTAACCGTTGACGTATTAATGAGATCCTATTGCAGCAAAGGAAAACGCCCAACAACGTATTTGAGAACCAATCGGAAAGCCAGAACAGCTCCGGACGGCCAATCAGAACGGAGCAGCAGCTGTGAGTGTCCAATCAGCGTCGAGCCGGTTCTCGCTCTCTGATGTGAGGAAGGCTGAAGTGAAAACAACTGTGGCTCAGGGTGGGATTCTGAAGGCCGCTTCTCATTTCCTCACAAGATTCCCTTATCTAATTATTTCACCATCCCTGGCCACATGTACGTCTCAAAGTAATCTTTCGATAAAAGGTGGATATTCGTGGAAAGCTGAGTGGGGTTAGAGCATAAAATCATTGTGAAAACCGAGTAAAAAAGCAGCCATGGACGAAAAGGCGTTTTCGAAAGAGCTCGATCAATGGATTGAACAGCTCAATGAATGCAAACAGCTCTCAGAAAACCAAGTCAAGAGCCTCTGTGAGAAGGTATGTATGTGCAATACAGCATCAACATCGAGTTTCAGTGTTTATTTGATTTTTCCGCGTTAGCCGCTAAGTTACAAGATGGCGGAATTTTAAACGGACCCTACACTCGCAAGAAACTACGATTGTACTTAATTTCGTGACAAAACACAACACAAGCCGACTAGTCTTCCGTAAATCTTTTATGGAATCACTTGTGGTGAATATTGAGCGCGATTAATGAATTTCGGTAACGTTTGACTGAACGCTACAGTACTGTTCAATCTACCGTTACGGGAAACCGTGATTTAATAGCACTAAATCTTCTTTTCTGATTAAAAACAACATGTATGATTGTTGTCGAGAGTTTCTACACTTATAGATGTTTATTTGAAAAAGCAACGCGTCTGAATGCAGCTGCTTCCTCATCACTCACACGCTCTTAAAATGGCGCCTGTGTAACTGGCCATCATTTAATGTCAAAACTAACTACACACATCACTATTATCCAGCGCTCTTTGGACTTTTATACTTCTGTAACATACTTAGTCATTCGCCCAAAAGTGTGCATGTATGTGTGAGCCAGGAGTGTGTGAAATTTTGGGAACCGTTTGAAGATTTAACCATGACTTTGTAGTTGTGCTCGATTTGCTTTTGAAAAACCTCTCTAGCAAAACAAAAACGGCTATTAAGTCACAGCAACTGATTTTGTATTCATTATATTAATAGGTGCACCAATGATGTAACACTTAATGAGGGCCAGTATGTGGCACTAATCTTTTAAGACATAAATCAATTGAGCAGTCAGTTATAATCATGTGGATTGACAGAAGCAACAATTTAATAATCAAAAATAACTAACTGAACAATATAGAATCTATGAAAGAATTATTTTTTTATTATTACAGTGTCATTAGGGGATGAGTGATAAATGTATTAAATGCATTTTTTAATTTGTTAGTTTTATTTATTTGACATTTTCCTTCATTGATTAGCAACAGCACTGTTTTGCTATTGAACTTTCTGGAGCTGTTTTTTTTTCCAAGGAGTGGACATTGCTTCTTTGTTTTTATTTATTTATTTTTAGTCCTACACCTGTTTTTTAAATCTGTTTTATTGTCAGTGTTGTAAATGCTTAGTGTAACTCATGGTATATCTTTTAGTGATGGCTCGTTCTTGAACGATTCGTTCATTTTGAACGAATCTTTAATGTGACTCGGGAAGAACGAGTCGTCTCGGGGAGTGATTCGTTCAAGTTCACCTGTTTCGAGTTTTCGGGTTTTTCCGAGTCGTTCGTTCATCACGTGATGGCCCCATAAGCTTAACCAATGCAGTCTGAGGGGAAAAAGACTTAATAATAATAATAATAATAATAATAATGACCAACTCTTTAGTTTATTACCTTTGCTACCACATTCAGTGTTATGGAAAAGAACCATCATGACATAAATTCACACATTTATAAACTGTAAGAAATAAAAAGCGACAATTTGAGACCAGAAATGCATCCCGTAACTGCAAGAGAAAATAATAATAATAATAATAATAATAATAACTATGCAGCCGTTTGTAAGGAAGGTTGTAAATGAACTAATTTCTCTATCCAATGCTGTCACGTCACGTGACAAAAGAACGAACGACTCGAGAGATGAACTAATCAATTCTCTTTCCGGCTCAGACTGCATTGATTAAGTTTATAGGGTTGTAACGTGATGAATGAATGACTCAAACCTGAAGACTTGTCAGATAAGAGGTGAGGTGACCTAATCATAGACTAAAGACCCAGATAAAATGAATAATGTTAATGAATTATTTTTTTTCTTTTTCTTATACCATTATAGTTTTGTATTGTTTGTAGTGTGATCAACGTTTGCATAAGTAGTAGATGTGTTAGGGAAGTAGTACGTAACATTTTAATTATATTTTGCTAAAATAAACGAAATGACTCGGAAAAAAGATTTGTTCATTTTGCTGAACGAGACTCAAAGGTCCGAGTCAGTAAAATGATCCGAACTTCCCATCACTACTATCTTTAATTAAAATATCTGTTGATGCGTCAGACTTCTCTGGTGACGTATGCAGGATTTCTCCAATCATTTTTGCTCTTAAACTCCACCCCTTCAAGCTCATCTGCATACACACGCCCACATCTCAACATCTAATTAACAACCGGTGCATTGAACCAAGTCCCCGCCTTGCATATTTTTCTTAGTCAGTAATCAATTACTTTTGGATGTATGTCACAATACAGAAGGAAAAATCTGCTCGTTTTGTTTAATCATGATTTTAAATGTTTGTTCTCAACTTTTAAGATGATCAGCCGACCAAGAACTCACAGCTCAATCCTGTAAACTGTAGGGCTGGACCAGAATATTCGGTTATTCGAATATTCGTTCGGTGGGTTGGCATTCGATTTTCAGTTTTGAGATTCGAATATCCTTTTTTTTTTTTTCTTCCTTTTTTTTTTCTCGAACACCTGGCATCCCCCGTGAAACGGTTCTCAACTTGTCCGCCTGGCTGAACATCTGCACCAGCAACAAACCTTTCGCCAATGAAAGACGTTCGTGCTGACCTATAGCTTGCATATATGAGCCCGCTTCTATTATGAGCGTGCTTGCCGCACATCTACATTTGAAATAATGAACTTAAGCGCGCAAAAGACGCGACGTGAACGGACCCTCTGCTATTTCAAAACTGAATGTGATGCATGCGTTTTCTTTCAGTCAACTGTCCCTAGATGCGAGCAAAAGTCTTGGGTCAGCGTGCAGTAGCTCTTGTAGTGCAGACGAGATGCGCTGATGTGAAGCCGCTTTGAGAGAGTGAAAGAGAGAAGACGCGGTCCAGCTGAATCACTCACGCTGTTTTCAAATGACTGATTTAATCTGATATTTTGTGTGGATTTATTTACTCATCTAACCTACATGCTATATTCAATAAATGTTTGCAGGTATTTCCCTCATTATAAACTCAAAAGCTGCGGGAATGAGTAAAAATATGCGATATAGCCTACACACAAATTCAGGACCTGATTAAATATAACTCTATTATACAGAGATTTGTGAAATAAAATTCCATGACTTTTACAAAACTTTTCCAGGCCTAGAAATTGCTGTTTTAAAATTTCATTGCTTTTCCAGGTTTTTCATGAACGTACGAACCCTATAAAAGCAACTGCACGCTTTCAGTCACGCTTTGGTCCTCTCCCTCCTCTAATCACATGCCAGATCCGTTACCCCGCTTTATTCCGGGACCTCTCAATTTACAAATTAAGCACTGGGCTACCTTATTAAAAGTATTGCTCTTAACAGACCTGTGTGTGTTTTGTATCACTAGTGCAGTGTCCGTTCTCAGAGCATATAAGCACGCCGCTTCCAGCTCGCGCTGTTCTGTAGTTTATTAAAAGTTTATTAATTATGAACGTGTCGCGTGTACATATTGCACCAAAATGCAACACTGCACTCCCTTGGGTCCGCAGCAACACACCTGCCACGCATGAAGTCATTGGATGAACGGTTCTCGACACAAAAATGCAAACAGACAGACACACAGAGATTCCTGCCTTTTATTAGAGAGAAGAATATGTTCAGCCCCTCCCTCCGAAGCTTCGAATATTCGGTGTTGATTACTATCGAAGCTTCGAAGCTCAAAAAATGGTATTCGGACCAGCCCTAGTAAACTGTAGTTTACCCTTGGCTTTATTGCAGACTTGCGTCACTCATATCTTAAAAGCCAAAGAAGTCATCAGCATGTATGGACAAGGCTGAGCACAGTTTCTTTCTGACACTTTCCATTCCACCTTAAATGATGTGACGTGTTCTTAACATGTTTGTCTCTACAGAGGAGTTTCATGAACGGTGGGTGCGTTCAGTATGGCGCCTAGGCTTCATATACAGTTGTTTAGATAGTTGCGTTCAAAATCCAGTTGGCTCAAAACTCTGAATTGCATGATGCTTCAGATGGCTTGCATGGATAATTTTCCATAGGAGAAAATGGACTGCTTTAAATGGAAAGGCAGTGCTGTAGACTCCTGAACATGATGTGAGATACACAAATAGTTCACTGGAAAGTTGGGTTGGTGTGGTTTAAGTGTGCTGAGCGTTACTGTTTGATTTTAGTCCTGGGATCCACAAGTGTAGATGTTAATAAAGATTTCACCAGCACCTGAATTGAGACCTCAATTCAATATCAGTTAATTTAGTACACTTTCATTTAAACAGATTTTCTCAACTACAGCTGTGAACTGTGCAGAGTATATTACTATAAACGACAGTCCTTTTATTTTTCAATATAATAATCACACTAAAATAAAAATGCTGCATGCAAACATTTCAATTGCACATACAGTAGTTTCTTTGTGACAGGTATATTCAAACATACGTTAAATAATTAAATGAATATGTAATATGCAACTTAGTCTATTCTAATCAAACAGTTGCAGGTGCAGTTTGCTTTAAGTTTTATTAAATTGTAGATCAAAATAAAAGAATGCTTAATCTGAATTTATACAGAATGCAGATTTACTTTTTCCATCTGCAGAAAGAAATTAATGTCCTAAAGATTTTAACTTCCAATGTTAACTTATGAAATAAAAGAAACCTCAAATAAACGTGCAATCAAGACAAGATATTTTTGTAAGTTTTGTCAAATAAGGATGAATTATGCTTTGTGTAGTATTGAAAACTTAATGTAACTACTGGGCTATTGAGAATGTAATTAGCAGCTTCCTAGGTTGGCCTTTTTTGATATTTTTGACTGACACTGTTGTAATCACATCTGATGCAGTAAATTGTTGATTACGTGGACAGCTAGTCAACATGTCAAGCATTGCGCTGAGCTAATGAAATTTCACAAGTGTGTGGATTTTTGACCTGTATTTCAAGTCCTTGAGGGTGTGTCTTAAGTGCTTGGTTTATTAAAGCTCACTAGAAAACTGCTATAAGCTGTTCTAAAATCACTGTAAACCACAGCTTCATGTGACTTACTGCTTTTAAAATGTTACTACATAGTTTCATAAAATAAACCCACAGTAATACTGATGTCACGTGTTTCTAGAATATTTTACAAAGTCTGAGCCAGGCAATCAGGGACCGTCATGATAATAATGCTGTTGTCTTCTGCTTTGGCTCAGTAGATTTTTTTTATTGTGTGAACTTTTAGATTGATTAGATTCAGCACACCAAAACGCTCAGCATTGTTTTACTTCACAGTGTTTATAAAGGCCTTATTAAAATAATGAGATTCTGTGTTATTGATGAATTTATTTTCTCTGCAGGCTAAAGAAATCCTGACCAAGGAGTCTAATGTTCAGGAGGTGAGATGTCCGGTCACTGTGTGTGGAGATGTTCACGGCCAGTTTCATGACCTTATGGAGCTCTTCAGAATCGGAGGAAAGTCGCCAGACACAAACTACTTGTTCATGGGAGATTATGTCGACCGAGGCTATTACTCTGTGGAAACAGTCTCACTGCTCGTCGGTCTCAAGGTAAGGGCCTGTTTTGGTAGTTTTTCACCTGCATTTCAGCCTTTCATAAATATAAAAGGCGTCGTTCACCCAAAAATGAAAATTCTGTCATTTACTCACCCTCAAGAGTTTCTTTCATCTGTTGAACACAAAAGAAGATATTTTGAAGAATGTCTGTAACCAAAGAGTTGCTGGTAGCCATCGACTGCCATAGTGTTTTTCTAGACTATGGCCACCGTCAACAGTTTGGTTACATACTGACATTCTTCAAAATATATTCTGTGCGAGTAAATAATGACAGAATTTTCATTTTTGGATGGACGATCCCTTTAAACTAGCACGAATTGTAAACTGTGTCCATTTATATGAGTATTTATGGTTATCCAGATTAATCACTATAATGCATATATCATGTCTTAAATATAATCATAACAGGAATGGGTAAAAACATAGAGGTTGGATAGTCGTGTCACAATATTTGGAAGGTTTCAGCTACTAATTCATTCACAAGCTAAAGCTAGTATTTGTATGTGAAAACACTGTTTGCTTGTTTATGTATACCCTTGTTTATCGTCTCTTGTTGCTTTGAGAATTATTTTAATGATTGTTTACTGTTAATGATTACTGTTGTATGATTAAAATTACAGTGACAGTAATTATCATACTAAATCATACTGGTGTTTATCATTATTTCATATAAAAAAGGAAGCACACACTTGTTCAGTTGCATCTGCCCTTAAAATATTTAGAAAAATGCTGATGTTCTCATATATTTACTTCACATTTATTTAGAAAGAATGATTAATTTCTGTACATTTTCCACCAATGTATGCGATCTGAGAAGGTTTGAGTGCTCTCTCCCACCTCACTGTATTGTTATCAGAGCAACAGAGTTATGATGTGTGAATTATGACATATGTCAAATATCAATATCAGGAAGTCCAGAGTCAACAGAGCACTGACAGATGCAATATGAAACCAAAAACACACTGACAATGTCTTTTCTCTGTGTTCTTTGAGCAGTCTTTGGTAATTTCATAAGAATAATTAGTATTTATTATGGCAGTGGTTAACATGCAGAGCCTTTAGGGGACTTTATGAGAATATTGCTTGTGAATAAATTATATTTACACAACAGTTTTTAAAAAGTCTGTAGAGAAAAGAAAGAAAAGGGACACACATGACAGTGTCCTGCAGTCTGTACTCATACTCTCAAGTCACGAGACAAGGACAGACCACGATTTTCATCATTGGTTATGTCTCCAACTTCTAGGTAAGGTACCGTGAACGCATTACAATACTTCGAGGGAACCACGAAAGCAGACAGATCACACAAGTGTACGGCTTTTATGACGAATGCTTACGGAAATACGGCAATGCAAATGTTTGGAAATACTTCACAGACCTCTTCGATTACCTTCCCCTTACTGCCTTGGTAGATGGTCAGGTAGGTCAATCTTCCTTCTGCTGAAGCTCAACTGTGTGATGCGTTTTGATATTAAACTTTTGTAAATCATTTGATCAGTTTGTTTAAATCCAGCCTGCCTGTCATTATTTCTGCGCTTCTGTTTAGTGATGCTAGTGGAAGTAGTTGAAGTAAACTACAGCCCTATGAAATCCATTTTGTTTTTTCTATTTTAATCTTTTTTTTTTTTTTTTTCTGGATTTCATTTTAGTTAAATTTAGCTTCCAAAAAGCATGTCTAATTAATAGAAGTCGTTAAATGTATAGAATTTAACAACAATTAAGTTGAACAATTACCTTTTAGAGCCCTATGAAATGTTTATATTTTTTCCTCAAATTCTGTTTTATTTTCACGGAATTTCTTTTTTTGTTTGTTTTTTTTTTTTCATTTTAATGTTTTAATTAATTTAATAATCAAAAAGCATGTATAATCAATTGAATTTAATAAAAATAACAATTTGTTTTATTTATTTTTACAATAATAGAGTCCTGTGAAATGTTGTTTTTTTTTACCTCAAATTCTGTTTTATTTTCACGGAATTTCTTTTTTTTTTTTGCTTTTCATTTTAATGTTTTAATTAATTTAATAATCAAAGCATGTATAATCAACTGAATAAATAAAAATAATTTATTTTATTTTTATTATTATTATTTTATTAAGTTTAATGAGTCTTTTAATCAAATTAAATTTTCATTTGGCCTTATTTTGGCAAACAAAGTGCTGCACAAAAAGAGATTTACTGTTAAAAATCCCTCACTAAACCCTTCAACAGGTTATTGTGAAGGTTGCATCTTATTTTTAATTTATTTATTTTGCTTGCAGATCTTCTGTCTTCATGGAGGACTGTCACCGTCCATAGACACTCTCGATCACATCAGAGCGCTGGATCGTTTACAGGAAGTTCCTCATGAGGTATTGGACATAGATAATCCTATCATGGCATTTAGCAGCAAACGGTGATGGTTGCAACCCTACTGTGTGTTTTACATGTGCAGTTTGAATGGCAAAAATAAACCTAAGAAACCATTCTCTAAACAGCACTAATGGCTGTCTTTGTCTGTGTTTTCCTTAGGGACCCATGTGTGATTTATTGTGGTCTGACCCAGATGACCGTGGAGGCTGGGGTATTTCTCCTAGAGGTGCAGGCTACACCTTTGGGCAGGACATATCTGAGACATTCAACCACGCAAACGGCCTTACGCTGGTCTCTAGAGCTCACCAGCTAGTGATGGAGGTGGGAACATCTCTTGATGCCACAATAGGCTCATAATCTTAGCTTTGAAATTAGATACATGAACAAATCAGATTTCTTTTGGCACGGCTCTGTGTTATCTTATCTTAAATCCTTATGTGGATGATATTCGATTTTATTACATTGCTGAAAGATCAGTCAGGGCACACATCTTCAGATCCTGACAGAGTGAGTGTTTCACTTGCGACTAAAAAAAGTGTGAACTGTAAAATGTATTTAGGGGCATGCGTGGCCTTAATGTCAAAAATGTATGAAATTTAAGGTCATGAGTCTTATCTAACTGGTATAACAAACGGCTTATTTTAACTTAAAGGCTATGATTTTATGAAATAATTGGAAGCTGCACGTTCACAGGCTCACTGTTTCAGAGCAGTTCACAATCAATGAATACTGTTTATTCATGGCAATAGATAAAAAAAAAAGGGGGAAAAATATATATATAAAAAAAAAAATATATATATATATATATATATATATATATATAATTAATTAATTAATTTCTATGATGCATCATTACTCCAGTCTTCAGTGTCAATTATCAATGTTGGAAACAGTTGTACTGCTTGCTTTTTTTTTTTTTTTTGGAACGTTTTTTCAGGATTCTTTGATTTAATAAAAAGTTTAAAAGAACAGCATGTATTATATATTCTTTTCAAACAATATAACTCTTCGCTATCACTTTTTTTTTAAAAATCAATTTATCATATCCTTGCTGAATAAAAGTATTAATTTCTTTCAAAAAAAGCAAAAAACACATTTACTGACCCTGAACTTTTGAATGGTAGTGTATACTGTTACAAATGTTCTATTTCAAAGTTCTATTCAATTTTTATTTTAAATAAATGCTGTTCCTTTCAACTTTTTATTCATAATAAATTGGCATATTAGAATGATTTCTGAAGGATCATGTGACACTGAAGACTGGCGTAATGATGCTGAAAATTCAGCTTTGCATCACAGAAATAAAATACATTTTAAAGTATATTAAAATAGAAAATTATTTTAAATTGTAAAAATATTTCACATTTTTTCTGTATTTTTGATCAAATATATGCAGCCTTGATGAGCAGAAGAGACTTCTTTTAAAAAAAAACAAAAAAAACATAAATTATCTTATATATCAGAGGTTCTAAAACAACACTCTTTTGTCCTCTAGGGTTACAACTGGTGCCATGATCGCAATGTGGTAACGATTTTCAGCGCACCCAACTACTGCTACCGCTGTGGGAATCAAGCAGCCATCATGGAGCTCGACGACACCCTCAAGTACTCCTTGTAAGTTGAAAAGCTTGATGGAAGCAGATGCAGACATGCATAGTTCTTGAACACGCTCCATCTAAACGTGTCTGTAGGCCTGTCACGATAACAACTTTTTGTTGTGCGATATATTGCCCCAGAAATAATTGTGATAAGTGATGTTATTGTTATTTTAAGACCATTTTATGCCACTGAAAATATATAATCATAATATAACAGCATTATAATGCAAGAAGGCCTACACACTTTCAAATGACAAACTTTTAGTTCTTAAGAATATTTAGATCATGGAAATTATCAAAATATTAGATACCTTAAACTTGAATAAATAGTAAATAAACATTTTCTAAAGAAAATGCAAAGTAACAAGTAGAAAAAAGAAAAATGCACATAGAACTTGTATGGAGATTTTTTCCATCTACAGATTTTTCCCTGACATTTTTTTCTCTGTAAATTAGGGGTGCACACTTTTGCTGAAAAGCACAATTCCTATTTAGCAGTCAGATGTCCATATGCACAAAGGCACAGATCCCTAAACAAAGCCATATCTGCAGATGAATTTTATTTAAATATACTGGGCAATATATTGCGTCACAAAATTATTGAGGTCATGTACATATATTGTGTGATAAGTCAATATATGTGACCTGTGCTGTTGGAATGAGCAAATTCTCAAAGATGAGTTTATTTTCATATTGTCACTTTCACATTAAAATACCTTCAAAATGATATATGACTTGTTGGAATCGGACAAAAAATGACTGAGCTACAGCCGTTTGAAGGCGATAGAGTCAGCAGAGTTGATTTTGAGAAAAACCGAGTTACAGTTTTCCAAAGCAAAATCACCGAGCAATGTTGCATATTTTCCTCCTATTGTTTTCTTAATAAGTAAGGGATAATGTACAGGCAGCCGGTAGTTATCGCAGAAATAAGCCCCGACAGTGTGATCAAGACCCGACGCGAAGCGGAGGGTCTTGTATCACACTGAAGGGGCTTATTTCGCGATAACTACAGGCTGTATACATTACACGGCTACTTGCCCATAAAGGAAAAAAACTGGACATGAATATGAATTTTGAAACATTTTATTGGCATATTTGTTTTAAATTAACATTTTTATCCTTCGCGACTTTCAGATGGCAAACGGTAATCTTTGTTGGCGGCAGGAGGGATTTTAAACATACAAGTAGTACAAGCTGTGCGTTAGCATTACTTTGGAGCGGTTATTATTTGAAAAGAACGAACCTGCAAATGTCTCAACTGACCAATCAGAATCAAGCATTCCAGAGAGCCGTGTAATAATAATTACTAGTGATCGACTGATATTGATTTTTTTTTTTTTTAATTTTTATTACTGATACTAGGGATGCACGATATTTTTGCCAATATCTGATATGCCGATACCGATATATTTCCTTTTGTTTGGAAACAACACCAGGTCTCTTCTGTGCAGAAATTATAAGCAAAATATTTTAAATTTTGTTAGTTTTTAACAAGAACTTATTTATTAGAATTAAATAAAAAATAATGAATAATGTTTTTTTTTTAAAAGTACATTGAAGCTTTGAAAATAACTATAAATAAACTGTCAATTGCTGCATTTTTTCCCCCAGAAAGATGCAGTGTTAACCCTAACATTTTATTTTAAGATTTAACATTTGTAGATGGTCTAAAACAAAAGAGTTGTAAAAATTCTGAAAATCTTTTAGAGCTTATGATTTGTTTAAAAAAATAAAACATTAATGAATAAATCAGTATATATAAAATTATTTAATTTATTTAATTTACAAATTATATTACATTTACTATATAACCATTATTTCCCTAATAAACATCTAAATAAATACAACTCTATGGAAATTAATTATTATTTTAATATATAATATAGAATTAAATTCAGCGCTTTTATTTCCAACATGCGCTCTTTCATGGCTGCATATTATTTAATTCAGGCGAAGTTATGTCTTTATTGGGAAAGACTGACGGATTATCTTATGAGACTTCGTGAGTTCGTCTCTATTTCTTAGAGACAAGCTGCAAAAACTAGCCCTACATATCAGGCATTTATGTAATGCATCTAATTTGTGCATTAATATTCACAAAGCTGGAATGCTGCGCTTTGCAACAATAGACTTACAACTTGTGGTGAGAAGCAGCAGCAGCAGTCGTCCAGAAGTGAGCAGAGAAAAAGCTGCTCCTCTCAGAAAGCGTATAACAGGGTTCCCACAGGTAGGGCTGTGACGGTGGCAGATTTTTACCACCGCGGTGGTAATGGACCAACTACCGCCGGTGGCGCAGTGTTGTGTATATTTATATATATAATTCTGAAACGCAAAAATAAATCAGGCTCAATCATCTATTAACAAACATGCGTGTTTAAGCACTTCCGTCAGTGAACACTCATACTGAAATAAATAAATAATACAGTTAAATAGGAAAGTAGCCTTAAATAAGAAAGTTAAATGTCTACCTCACGCGAGCGGCGCAGCGAGAACCCATTATAATCAGTGATGCTGTCTACACTAGATGCAGCGCGATATGACACGACAAATCCCTCACAGTAAACAGCCTCGTCCGGTTTATGACATACTGACACAAAGTTCAACTGTCCTGTAGACAGACTCAACCTGTTGTGCTGCGACGCGGCGTCTGGTTTAGACACGGTTCACTGTTCTGCCACCAAGCAAGCGGCGCGTTAACTCCTCGTCTGCACGTGCTCTCTGTGGAACAGGAATCGCGGCGTATGTTTCCACATTTCTTGTTAGCATCTTCCATTTACCGCTGTCTCGTTCGTATTTGGCCTGTTTGGAGAAAAGCCTCTCCAATACAAACCTGACCAGCCGGGCGTTTACGTGAACTTGAAGACACTTCAAACGCGGATGGGTGACATGAATGGAAATGATTCCGGATCGGCGATGTAGTATTTGGTTTCCCAACAAGGTCCATCGCTCTACACTGAATAAATATGCTGAATGCAGAATAAACTGTATTTTCCTGCGCTCAAACCTGCCAGTCTAAAGGAAACGCCGTGTATGGCGTTTGAGGTAATTTGTGAATTAGCATAGATTTATAGTCTAAATAAAACAATTTGCAACTGTTACTATTGTTACACTTGTATACAAACTTGTATTATGCTTGTTATAGAGCGTGTGACGTCACAGCCCTACCCACGGGTCATGGAATTTTAAAAGGTCTATTCCAGACATCGAAAGTCAGGGAATTTAAAAAAAAAAAAAAAAAAGTTTTGTCCAAGTCATGAAATATCAGGGTTTTTTGTTTGTTGCTTTAAATTTTAGTTTCCATATATCAAAATGTTATTTTTTCTATACCATATTATTTATTGTGTTGTTTCATGCGTTTTGCCTGGTGTTATGGTTAGGCTTATTGTAGCTTTGGCTACAAAATGACCACTTCAGAGACTGGGTGTTAAAAGTAGACGACAGAAAGGCTAAAACTAAATGTGAAGAAATAAAAAGACTGAATGATGAACTTGATGACAAACAGAAAATCCTTCAGAGCGTTTAACCCCTGAAAGCATAAAAACCATAAATTAATTTCTGTAGAAATAGTACAGAAAAATATCAAAGTGCAACAGGTAAAAGCAAAGAAAAAAAACAGTAGTGTGTATGTGTGTTTAACACAGTTTTGTACTAAAAACGTCTGTGAACAAGTAACTAAAGCTTGCAAATGGATGTATTTAAAATATTGTCTGTGGCTGGTTTTTGTCTGCTCAGTGCTCAGCACAACAGTTTTTCTGTTCATTATAGGTCATGGAAATTCAGTTTTTTAATCAGTGAAAGTCAGTTGGCTTAGAGTGGGAACCCTGTTATAAATAAAGATAATTTTAGATGTTTAATCACTATTCGGAGCATTGGGATCGTTGGAACAGGGCTTAATGAGCTCATTTTTGTGAAAACCTCAAATTTGTGACATTTTCCCTTTTTTTTTTTTTTTTTTTTTTTTTTTTGCCTGTAGCTCAAACTTAGACCGTGTGCATTCACACTCATTTTGTCAGCACGGGTCACGTATTGATTGGGACTGGCCTGTGTGTCTGATCTGTTGTGTTTGTGTGATTTCAGCCTGCAGTTTGACCCCGCGCCGCGCAGAGGAGAGCCGCACGTTACCCGCCGTACCCCAGACTACTTTCTGTGAATTCTTCAGCTCTGCACAGTATTGCCATGATATTATAATCCTCATTCAGTTTAAAATAAGGGGAGAGGAGTGGGCAACAGTATAAAAAAGAGAAAACTGATCCAGTGAGAAACGTCTGTGGACCAAAAGGTGTGTGCCATATCCAAAGCGATCCACCAGATATCAGCCGCCAGTCCTCCATTCCCATCTGCTTCTGTCTTCCGGTCTTTAGATGATCACAGGCTGTGAAACCCTCCTGAACACTCCATCTCCTTCATGAACCCTGTTTGTGTTCTTTCTTTCTTTTTGTTATGTCTGTTTGCATTTTTTTTTTTTTTCAACAGAACGAAGTCCGTTTTCCAGTTTATTTCTCTGTTTTCCATGTTCTGCGGGTGATTAGATGCTTTTATATCCCAACAACCAGGCGATAATCTTTCCTACACTGAACATGTTCAACAAATGCCAACTAATGATATGTGGCAGACTAAGATGGCATGTCGTCGTCTGAATCCTGGAATAGCTTCATGTGATGGTTCTGTGTCTGTATAAAGGGTACCAGTTCAAGAATAAAGATGGATCTTGCTCATGTACTTTGTGTGCTGCTCTATTTGAATCCTCAGTCGAACCAAGCATAGACCTTTGTCAGGGTTGCGCCAAAAAATAGGAATGAAAATGAGGCTGTGAGGGACTGAAGTGCAATACGTTCAATGGATTGTTTAACAACGAAAAAAAATGTAGGTATACAAAAACACCATTAAACAGTTTTGAAAGTCATGAGTTGTGAAAATGACCTTTATAGTGTCGTGTTTGCTGATGAGGTCTATTGCTGTCACTGCAAGTCAGTCATATTTATTTATGTAGCGCTTTATACAATACAGATTGTTTTAAAGCAGCTTCACAGTAGTAAACAGTTAAAAGTGTTAAAGTCATCAGTTATGAAATCAACATCGGCTATAGAAGACAATAGTGTCGTCATTCAGCTAAATTCAGCTTAAAGTTTGTTCCTATCTGATAGTGTCATGCATTAAATCAATAAAATCACTGAATATTAATTGCCTTTTAAACCTTTAACCCTCTGACACATGATCAAATCAGGAAGGAAAATTAATTTAATGTGTTAAATACAGAAAGATAGTACATGCATTATTTACATTTATTTTTAATAAATATATAATTTAATAAATTAAATTGTTCTCCCCCCAGCTGTTATCAGAAAAAAATATATTGTTTAAAATATATGCAGTATAAATTAATACATACAGAACATATATGTAGATTTCACCAAAATAATGTAACAGAAAATAGTAAATTCCAAGTAAATATGAATGTCATTAAAAAAAAAAAAAAAATACAAAAACAAGAGTGATTTATAATTATGGGTAAGGATGTGACATCACAACTTGAAATGTTAAAATTGCTTTTAAAGACCTGCTATGTAGTAGGTGTCATGCATCATAGGGTTAATGTAAATTCAGTAATTTAAAATAGAACCAAACAAGCATTACCATGAGCTAAAACAATTTTCTATTTTAATTCACTTCCTCTGCAACTGTTTTTTGCAGATAAGAGAGAGATACACTATATTGCCAAAAGTATTGGGTCGCCTCCTTCTAATGAACAGGTTTGACTACTTTAGTAATTTCTATGAGTACAAATCTTAATGTTAAAGCATATAATGATATTCTAGGAAATTGTGTGCTTCTAATATTATAGCAACAGTTTGGACAGGACCCTTTTCTATTCTAACATGACAATGCCTCTGTGTATAAGACAAGGTTCAAAAAGAAAATTACTGATTCAGTCAGTGTGGAAGAACTTGAATGGTCTGCATAAAACCAAGTCCTAATCCCAGTTTAACACCTCTGGTATGACTGTAAATGCAGGCCTTGAGCCAAAAACTCAAATGACTTGCCAACAAATGACTTGTACATACACTATATAGACAAAAATATTGGGACACCTTTCTTTAGAACAGAAAAATGCACTTTAGGCCTGTGGCAGCAACTTGATGGGAACATAATTCATGTATTTAAAAACTGTATTTCCATCTCTGTTGCAACAGTTTTGGAAGTGTCTAAAATGACTGAACCCATATGTACAAGTCATTGGTGTTTGGTGATGAGTTTTTGGCTCAAGGTCTGCATTTACAGTCACACCAGAGCTGTAACTGATGGACTGGAGTGGTGTGGATTACTTGTGGATTATTGTGATGTTTTTATCAGCTGTTTGGTCTCTCATTCTGACGGCACCCATTCACTGCAGAGGATCCATTGCTGAGCAAGTGATGCAATAATGCATTTCTCTAAACCTGCTACAGTTCTCCAAACAAACTCATCCTAATCTTGGATGGTGTGAGTAAATTTGCAGCAAAATTTCAGTGTTGGGTGAACTATTCCTACTATATAAAACAATTTAATTGAACTGTACATGTTAAATCAATTTTCACAATATAACCACTTTGTGTTAAACCCAATTAAATATGTATTCTACAGCAAAAACTGAATTTTTAACAGGTCACTTTTTTCACCCTACCAGCAAAATGTTGACCTTTATGATTACCACATCACTTTAATACATATATGTGACCCTGGATCACAAAAGCAGTCTTAAGTAGCATATTTGTAGGTATATTTGTAGCAATAGCCAACAATACATTGAATGGGTTACATGCCAAAAATCATTAGGATATTAAGTAAAGATCATGTTCCATGAAGATATTTTGTAAATGTCCTACTGTAAATATATCAAAGCTTAATTTTTGATTAGTAATATGCATTGCTAAGAACATTATTAAAGGAGATTTTCTCAGTATTTTGATTTTTTTGCACCCTTAGATTCCAGATTTTCAAATAGTTGTATCTCGGTCCTATCCTAACAAACCATACATCAATGAAAAGTTGTTTATTCAGCTTTCAGATGATGTATAAATCTCAATTTAAAAAAAATTGACCCTTATGACTGGTTTTGTGCTCCAGGATCACATATATGAACAACAGTGTTTATACAGTACTTTTACTTTAAAGAGTGTAATACATGTAAAATATCCCTAGAAACATGGTATTGTCACGAAACAGGTACTAGTCACTAAATTAAGAACCCGTAGGCTTAAAACGAGTATGTTTTGAGGAGTAATTGTGTAAATGTTTAGTCGTAGCGATGTGGTGTAGTTTGTGGGGCGCGTGCGCGTTCATGCGTCAGTCTCGCGCTGAGCTCAGTCTCATTCAGGCCTTGTTGACGTTCAGTTTCATACTTCCGCCGCTCTCAGTCACGGTAAGAACGGGCAAAATCCGCCGCAATAGCAAGCCTTATGTTATATTTTAACAGCGAAGAGCGTAATATTGTGTGAAATGATGAAGTTTTATCCCGGTTGACGTGAGGAATACAGCGGTTGCTGTGAGAGGCCTTTAGCCGCGCGGCTAACGTTAGCTTAGCATCACAAACAGCCCGTGCTTAATGTTTTTGTGATGTTTTTAATTAATCTGAAAAATACGTTGAATGAAACACGGTGCCATATTTATAATCTTGATGCTTTGACGTTTTTAAACGCGATTTATGAATATGCTGGAGAAGTGAAGTTGTTATGAAATCTCGCTGTAGCGTTCTGGATGCTTCGACTGTAGCTGATTTCTTGTATTTCACACTTCTGTTATATGGCCGTTTTTAATTTATATGCAATATCTGCCTATCTGTAGTTTAACTCAGTCTGTTTATTGTGGTAAGGGCTGGAGATGTGAGCTAACTCAGCTAGCATGAGTCATTAGCTCTTGACTGACACCAATAATGTGCCTGTTATTGTGTATTATTCTTCATGTAGATGCCGACTATTAAACTGCAGAGCTCTGATGGAGAGATGTTTGAGGTGGATGTTGAAATCGCCAAGCAGTCTGTGACTATAAAAACCATGCTTGAAGGTAAGTTGAATTGAGATGTGGTCATATGTGATGTCTGGAGGTGTTGTGTGTAATCGCATCTCTCTTCTGCTCAGATCTGGGGATGGATGATGAAGGAGATGATGATCCGGTTCCTCTGCCCAATGTAAACGCAGCCATCCTGAAGAAGGTCAGGCTTGTACATTGATATCAAGGAGTTTTTGGGGAAGTCGTGGCCTAATGGTTAGAGAGTCGGACTCGTAATCGAAAGGTTGCGAGTTCGAGTCTCGGGCCGGCAGGAATTGTAGGTGGGGGGAGTGAATGTACAGCGCTCTCCACCCTCAATACCACGACCGAGGTGCCCTTGAGCAAGGCACCGAACCCCTAATTGCTCCCCGGGCGCTGGAGCAATGGCTGCCCACTGCTCCGGGTGTGTGTTCACGGTGTGTGTGTGTGCATTTGTTCACTACTCACTGTTGTGTGTGTGCACTTGGATGGGTTAAACACAGCGCACCAATTTCGAGTATGGGTCACCATACTTGACAATACATCACGACTTTCACTTTCACTTACATAAATTTAGTATCCAGATGATAGATGGGTGACGGCCCCAAACATATCTAGGTCTGATTTTATACCTAAGGTAATAATAAACAACATTTTACACATGGATCATTCTGTCTCAACTCAACCAGAGATCTCAAATTTTCAAAATATTACATGTCATGGACTAATATTTGCGTATTAATCCGCTATTTTGTAGAAGGGAGTCAAAATGACAGTTTTCACCTGAGATTCAGAGCCAAATTACAGGGGGTTAAAAAATTACTTAAGAAGGCAACATCATTATTTTCACACAGAGACTGGCAGGTGTGTTCCTAAAATCTGCTGACTTTAGAAGTCTTTGTTGTATTATATGCCAATGGTCACCTTTTGATAGAGGGAAACAAGCTACAATTCTAGTTTTATCATTATTTATTCTTCAAACATTGTTCTATAAATACTATAAGTGTCAGCTGTATAAAAAGTGACCAACATTTGGTTTTCGACCACTGAAAATGGGTATTATTCAACAATCTGGACATAGAGCCAGATTGAAGATGGAAGATTCCAAAAGAAAAGTTGAAGAACCAGAATGTAAAATCATATTGAGACATATTTAATACTTATTGAGTTACAGGTGTGCACACTTGGGTAGATCTTTTTCTATGCAATTGTTTTCCATTCAAAAATGGAAAAAAGCACTTTTCACATTTAATAGAGGGAAACAAGATAAGTTTCTTTATTATTATATAGTTTCATCATTATTTGTTTATCAGACGTTCATCTTTAAAAGAAAAGTAGTATGATCTGTATGCAAAGTGACCCACATTTTGTTTTTTGACCACTGAAAATGTGTACAAATGATCAATTTACTTTTGGAGCCATATTTAGATTTCACTATCTCTGGAACTGAAACACATAGAGCCTTAAAAATGAAGATGCCAAAAGGAAAGTTTGTTCAAATCCACAGTCTGTATCTTTAATAATCAATATCTTTAATACTTCTTGAGTTACAGGCATGTGAAAAGTGCTTTTTCCCATTTTTGAATGGTGACCACGGGCATATAATGCTTTACACCGTGTCCACACTACACGCGACAGAATCAATCAAATATCACAGCCAATCAGAAGTGTGTGTGGGCGGGCTCTACCTGGAAGCGCACTGCACTCACAACGAAATGGATATGTTTATAATCTAATTCATAAAAATGAAAGCTTTTTAACATTATTAAAAGTATATACTGAGTGACTGATTCCATCTTTGTCATGGAATACTCTTGTTGGTTTGCACTGTATTCACAGTTTTAACGTACATCTTATTTACAAGATCTGAGGTAAACTATCTGTTGTTGCTTTCAGAATGGCTATAACGGTCACGCAGAATGATATTCAAACTCACATTAGACACGTTTAATTTTGAATAAAGTGCATAATCAGTACCTGAGATTATCACTGTCATTAGTTTGTATGTTGTTGTTCCAGCCACGATGTCACAGAAATAGAAACCGTTTCTAAATTAGAAATTTGTTCGTCTAGTTCGGACAAAAACTGTGATTAACATGGAAAAGATACCTTTTATCGCGTGTCGTGGCGTCGCGTGTAGTTAGGACACGGTGTTAAAAAATAAAGATCTCTTAAGTCAACAGATTTTACTAACAGACCTACTAATCTCTTTGTAAAAATAACATAACGATGCTGCCATCTTTCTGAAGTCATTTTAACCCCCTGTAATTTGCCTTCAAATTTCAGCCCATAAATTGTCATGTTGACCCTCATCTACAAAATATCTGATTACTCAGTAAATATTAATCTGTGACACTTCATATTTTGGCTTTTATCACTATACATGTTTATCTATCTTCAGAAAAAATATTAACAAAATCAAAAATATGAGCCAGGGATGTTTCTGAAATTTGGTTGACACTGAATGACCCATATGGAAATAACTCGCATGAGAGTGTATGTTCTTTGGAATAACAGATAAACTCCACTGTTTATGAATATTCAGTAATGTGGTTCCTGTATCAAAGTGCATTATAACATTATTTTCATGCCAGTTCTCATTACTGTAATGTGACTGGGTTTTGTTTCTCATTGCTCATTTTTGTGTTATGCAAAAAAATTTATATAGTGTGCATATTGGTTGTGTTTTATAATAAATACAAAATGTGTCCATCTTAGATGGGACTGAGTCTTACAGTGTGTTTGATATGCCCACAGGTGATTCAGTGGTGCACCCACCATAAAGACGACCCTCCTCCCCCTGAAGACGATGAGAATAAAGAGAAAAGAACGGATGACATCCCCGTGTGGGACCAGGAGTTCCTCAAAGTAGACCAGGGCACCCTCTTTGAACTCATTCTGGTTTGTAAAACTGACCCGCTGTTTGTGCTTTGACTGCTAGTGTTTGTTAAAACAGTGTTATGTGGTACAGAACTGAGTCGCAGATCAGATTTCATAATGCAGCCTGTTGGTTTTTAGGACCAGTTAAGTGCTTAAAATTGTAGGATAAACCAATGTGGCGCCTTGCATTTAATGAAGCAAAACCAGTTGAGATGTGCCTTCTGGTTCTTGAGACCGCAGTTTTTGCAAAACATTTATAAAAGTTCTCATAATTAGTGATGCACCAAAATTAAATTTCTGGGTCAAAACGGAAGCCAAAAATTCAAGATGCACCTGAAAGTAAAATGTCATACATTAATCAAATGTGTTTAACAGTCATTTAGCAATAACAATAAGCTTTGTCATCTAATCAGAAGTAATTACTATGTATGAATCACTTCAGTAGAGTGAGAATACATGCTTTGGCTCTGGTCAAAAACCTTGTGTGCTGCTGTATATCTAAACCTGGTAATAAGAATCATGAGCGTGTCTCAAATGTTATTCAGTGTCCTTCAAACGGTGTGCAAATTGAAGTCTATGAAAACAAATTTTGGTGTGTGAACGTACATTGAGCACACACACGCACATGATTTTTAAACAACAATCAGCAGCTTGTCAACAGGTTTTAAGAAGAAGGATGGTAGTGCTAAGAGGTAGAATGTCTTTCCTGTAAATGTGTGCAGGATTTCAGTGAAATAATAACAATTTCTGAGTCTCTGACATTTGCCAATATTAATATAACTGTCAAATGTCAGTATGCACTGGGGAAACACCTCAGAAACCAACCTCAAATTGCTTTGAAGTGTTTCAAATCAAGTTCTCTTTTGTTTTTCACAACTTGTGAGCATCTCATCTTACGCTCCAGTGTGAATCAGTCTCTTGTGCTCTTCTTTCTTATGTAGTGAGTTGTGTTTTTGTGCATGTCAGAGCAGCAGTGCATTGATTCGCCACATGATGGCCGCGTCTTCATTTTCAGCGTGTGTAACGGTCTCATCATACTCACTTTCATCTCTCTTCCCTTTGTTTAGGCTGCAAATTATTTGGACATCAAAGGCTTGCTAGATGTTACTTGCAAGACAGTTGCAAACATGATCAAAGGCAAAACCCCAGAGGAGATCAGAAAGACTTTCAATATCAAAAATGATTTTACAGAGGAAGAGGAAGCCCAGGTAAAACAAGTGCTCATTTCCTGTCTCTGCTCCGTCACGCATGCTCTTAATGCGCTCAGACCGGGGTTACTTTAGTATCATTGAGATACTGTTATAGGGTTTATTAGTATTTTGGATCAGATTTTATTTTTAGATTTTGTTTTCATTATTTTAGTCAGTTTTGTCATTTTTAGTAGTTTTTAGTATCAGTAAGATTTTTGAAGAAGCCTCTTCTGCTTATCAAGGCTGCATTTATTTGATCATCAATACAGAAAATAACTAATATTGTAAAATATTATTGCAATTTAAAATAATGGTTTTCTGTTTTAATGTGCTTTAAAATATAATGTATTTCTATGACGCAAAGCCTTCAGTGTCTCGTGATCCTTCAGAAATCACTAATATGCTGATTTATTATCAGTGTTGGAAACAGTTGTGCTGCTTAATAGGGGTGTGACGAGACACTTATCCCACAAGACGAGACACGAGACAAGATTTTTAGACTTTTTTTTTTTTTAAATCCTCAATGATGAAATATATAGGGAAACATGAAAAACACAAAATGCAAAAAATGTAGGTGCATTTTGAAATCAACCTATACTTTATGAAATTAAACTTCCTTTTTTACTGAATTATTAAGTCTAAAAATCTCGTCTCGTCTCCTTCTCGTGAACCCAGTCACGTGTCTCGTCTCGTCTCGTGGGATAAGTGGCGGAAGATAAGCGTTGCGTTAAGATACTTTCGTTTTGATCGCTACTGTAGACAATAAGTGTTTATACCCAAACTATAAACTTTTATCCCAGTAGGCTACTTCTGTTATTTAAATATCTGTAACACAGAAATAACGATATGGGGTTGAAAAGGCCGTTTGTGTTGCTCTTTCTGGATCAGCAGCAGCATGAATGCAGATTTGAATGTCTTTAACACCTGTGTCACATCGTGAGTGTCAGTGGAGCTGGAGCAGCGCCTGTTTTGTCGCCGCCCATATCAGAGAATAACAGCGTTCACATCAGAAGCGTGATGATGCTGACCCTCTGATTCATTGACATGGGCAGCTACACGTGCTTCTGACGCTCCACTGACACTCGCGATGTGAAAGCCGAATCGTTGTCATTCAGGAATAAGATCACGTGGGTGTTTGAATCAAGATCGCAAGTGCAATTTTTAACGATTAATGGTGCAGCTCTAATGTAAACATTGTAAAATTATTTTGTGAGGATATCGTCACTTTCTCGCGAGACACATTGGATCTCGCGAGATCTCGTGCCACGAGATCTCGTCACATCCCTACAATATTTTTTGGAACCTGTGATACTTTTTTCAGGATACTTTGAATAAAAGTGTAAAAAAAAGACCATTTATTCAAAATAGAAATATATTTTAAAGTATAATAAATTAGAAGACTATTATTTTAAATTGCAAGAATATTTCACAATATTAATGTTTTTTTTCTGTATTTTTGATCAAATAAATGCAGCCTTGATGAGCTGAAAAAAACATTTATATATATATATATATATATATTAGGGGGTGGGACAATAAATCGATATGGCGATATATCGCGATTCTTCTCAGTGCGATACGATAATCGATATTTTAATTAATATAATAAGGTGCTCTAAATAGATTTCCCTGTTCACAGCTCTAAAAATGCGTGGAAATCGCGGCCGCGCCATTTCCAGCTTCTATCCAAGAGCGCTCTGAGCAACCATGAACCGCGTTCTCTATGAAGATGGGGAAGCACGAGGAACCGAAGGATAAACAGATTTCCAGCCACTGTATTAGCTTTACTGCTATATATATATGCTTATGGAGATGAAAACTAGCTGCCCCAGAACAGCTATCAGCGTGGACCATAGGCACCGATCACGTTATTATTGCAGAGCGCATATTCAGTCCGTGAGTAGCCTCTCCGCTCGGAACAGGTGTGAGAGAGAGCGCCGCCGGTGCGTCCAGTTTTATGTGAACAACACTGGATGCTCTCCCTCTCTCTCAGATATTACAAGTGCGCGTTATGCAGTGTGAACAGTGGGCACCGACCGGCAGAAACATAAATCTGCACCTATGGCATGGAGGACGAAACAAAACCTCGTCAGAGACGTAATGCGGCGCAGAAGTGTGCAGTGTGTGTGCTTGCCGCGCGTCTACATTTGAAATAACGAACCTGAGCGCGCCAAAGATGTGAACGGCTATTTCTTCGTGTGGGGCTCCGTTTTTATAATGAGAGGAGTAGAAAGGTTGAGAAAGCACTCCAGGTAAATTTTGAAATGTACCAGGTTTATATTATATTTATCTATCTAGTTTTTTTTTCTGTTTGATAAGCAGTTAAATGTGTTTGTTTACACCAGAGAAAAAGAAAAGTGTAAGCTTTAAATTTAGCCTACTTAACATGTTAAAATTGACTTACAGAAGATTTTTTGCTGTCTTCTAACAGTTTGGACTTGAGTAAAAAAAGAAAACTTGCACTTAACCTTTTCACAGGCATTTTGTTTAGGGATATCGTGATGTATCATTATAGGATTTTCTAGAAATACTGCGATTCTGCGATAATCGATATATCGTGATATTATCATTATCGTGAGCCATGTATCGTGATTATATCGTATGGTGAGCTACTCTGTGATTCCCACCCCTAATATATATATATATATATATGTATATGTGTCATGTCTGCTTTTACTTTGTCTGCTCTGTATTTATGTTCAGTTATTTCACTTTAATGGCAATAAAAAGAACCTATTAATTGCCATTCAAGTGAAATTACTGAACCTACACATGAGAACCGGAGAAAAATGCTCATTTTAGAAGAAATTTTCAGATGGCATTTGCATCTAAGCTCTTCATATAGTTTTTATTTCTGTTTTAGTTATTTTAGTACACAAAGTAATCTAAAGTAAAATGAGAAATGTAGTTAAAATAAGATTTTTGCATTATTTTTGTTAATTTTTATTTATTTTTTCCAAGTAACAATAATGTGTATTAAATAGTTTTAATTTTTCCGTTTTAGTTGAGCTATAATAACTCACCAGAATGTTGTTTGTTGCAGGTACGTAAGGAGAACCAGTGGTGTGAAGAGAAGTGAAGATCCTGACACACTTTAACACTACGGATTGTTCCAAAAAAAAAAAAAAAAAAAAAGTAATTAAAAAAAATTGCACTGCGCTGTTCATATTTGTTGAGATTTAACACGAATAAACATAGTCAAATCCCTTGTGTTTTGCTAGCATGACCATTCTCCATGCTTGTGTGGTGTAAAAGCCTTTTTTTAATGTCATTCCTCTTCAGATGAATGGAGTAGCTGTCACTCTCACCCATGTAGAGAAAACACTCCCCTTTCTTACCACGCTTTTATTTTATCTGAACAGAGCTTGTCACCAAAAGGCAGATTCTGTTCTGTTTTTGAGAAATGAACTTATAGCTTAAGGAACATTTTCTAAGCAGCCTTATTTGTGCTGATGAAAGAGCAGTGTTGGAAATCTGAAGGCTGAGATGTTTGAATTGTCTTGTGAACTGGAAGTACTTGTGTCTGCTTTCACTTCATCTGCTCTGCCTCATTGTATAGGATTGACAGTCTTTCACGGTTCTGCTCCTAAATGGCAGGCGAATAGGATTACGAATCTTTTAATTCCAAAAAAATAAAACAAAATCATTGTGGGATTTGTCAGTTCTCTGTGCAATGTCTTTTCTGCTTCTCACAAAGTGTTTTATGTGTTGCTTTCTTTATCCGTTCAAAGTTTGACATTATAGCTCATTCAGACAGTGTGTGAATGTGATCACATTAGAGCAGCTGTCTGTATCTGCACATCTCAAAAGCTGCTGGAGCTTTTCTGACACTCACTTTTTTTCTCAATAATCAGGTTATTTTTCTTACTAATTTGTGCTCAGTGTCTTTGAAACAGCTGTTTTTTGGTGATCTGCGGTTTTAGTCAGATGTTGAGAATCACATTAACTGTCAACATCATCCACAACCATAGTGCCACAATCCTTTTGTGCTCTTTTTCAACACTAAAACTATCACTTTGCAACTAAAAACTTTTTGAATGGAATATTTTTGCTTAAAGTGCGCACTAGCTGTCTTTTAACTCGTTTTTCAGACATTGTGTGACCCAAGTGTCCATAGATTTTGTACAAACCAGTAACCATCACCCCTTCTGAAGAAAACCGTGACATCACTGGTAACATTTAATATTATTTGTTATTGAAAATGCAACTGTTCTAACACGAATTACAGCATGAAAAATACTTTTTTCTTGTAATTTTAATATCTAATATACATTGAGTTAATATAATTTGTGATAATTTATTAGGAATTAATTTGTAATTTTTTGCAATTGCGAGATATAAACAGGTAATTCTATAAAGAAAATTTGACATTGAGAGGTAAACTTTAAATTTGAGAATTTTCACAGAAAATCATGATTTGGAATTGCGGGAAAGGAAGTTAGAATTCTGAGTTTCTCATAATTCTGACCTTTTTTAAATTTAAATTTCAAGAAATATTGTTCCTTTTTATTCTATTTTTTTTTAGTGCATGGTGGAAACGGGTACAATTTTTTTTTTTTTTTTTTAAACTTGTTTCACAGTCTTGACTAATAAATGCTTTAGACATTTTTCATTGTTCATGTTAATGTAGTTTATGGTTAACAAATAATTGTAATAGTGGATGTGATGGGACACTAGGATACTAAATATTGTTCAGTATTATACTGTTACTGCTATAACCAAAAACATGAATGAAAATGCATTACAAAACAATGCATGCACATGTTGGTGAATGCACACAATACATGCAAGTGTCTCGAGTGTCTGAAACACAAAGAACTTCTTGAGACTGATTTTTCAAAATATTTTAATAAATCTAAAGAAAGATTGTTACATCAAAAGCAAAAGAGATGGCTTGCTATATGTGAACACTGAAGATGTGCGGCTCCCTCTGCCTGATCGCAGGAGATCGCAGATGTCATGATCGCTTCAGAACAGACCTGAGTCAACACTGAATGACTGCTAGAAAGCACACTCACTCACACACACTGAAACATACGAAATACATGCACATTCTTCATTTCATACGGCGACGTTTGGATGGATGACAGGCATAGCCGACTACAGATCTACACAACAAAAGCTATTCAAAATGGCACTTGTTCAATAAAAACAGCCAAGGAATGTTTTTTTCTTTTTTTCTCTTTACATAAAAACATATAAAAGTTTAATTATTTATGGACTTTCAATCTATAAAAGCAACAGTTATTTGATAGTACAAGAGTTATTGTGAGAACTGACACTTTTCAGAGACGTAATGAAATGGCATTTACATGATCAATTATCTTCACACACAGTGGCTGAATCTCATGAAGAAACATCCAGGTCACGCTTTTGCACAAAATCAAAAGATGAATGAAGAAATTCCTTTTGCATAAAGAAAAAGTCATTTAGACCAGTAAGACTTTTGGGATTGTAATGAGAGTAAAGCACATCTCCCCTGAAATTCACATTACTGTAATGCACAAAAAAATGATTTCCAGAACTGTAATTGTGGCTAAACGACTGTTACCAAACAAATGAAATCAGTATCAGCCAAATGTGTTGTATCATTGCATTTAAATGCACAGACTGTTAAATGAAACTTACATGCATTTACATTGCAAAATAATGTTATGAGATTAATGTTTTATATATATATACACATATATAATATAATCATGAAACTAACCTACCAGTAGGTGGTGGTAAGTGACTGTCTTGAGTCATTCATTCAATCAATTTGTTCACATTGCTATTTAAATCAAGAATGATAAAAGAGTGAGTCATTGAATTGTTCACTCAACAGATCAAAAATGCTCAGAGACTCGCAACGGTTCTGCAACGGGCTTTGTTTGGAACGGTTTTTGTTGGCAGAAATGGAAAAAAAGGACAATAAAATTCTCGTTTGTTGAATTGTATAAAAATCAATATCACATTTGCATTTGTGCTGATATTTGGGAAAACAGCATTCTTGCTCGTGTCATGTTGCTTAACTGTATCGTGATATAAAAGTGTTAATGTTGAGCCCAGTATATATATATATATATATATATATATATATATATATATATATATATATATATATATATATTTTTTTTTTCCAAACTACAGTAACAAAAATGATCCTTCTTTCATTATTGGTAATGAAAACAACAATATGCTTAATGGTCATTACAATGAATGAAAACGGAAAAAAATACATTCTTCATGAGATTCATCCACGAGGAAATCTAATGCCATGACTTCCTAAAAGATGAGAGGACACCCCATGTGAACTTGTTCGTTTTTTTTTTGCTGAGGAGACTGAAGTGAAGAGAACTTGAAGAAGGTGAGATCAGTCTCCGTCAGTCTGAGTCATTGCGGCTGCCGTACGGCGCTCTCTGTTTTAATTCTGCTGAAGTCGAGCGAGAGTCTGGGTGTGTGGGCGGAGCGTTCGACGCTCTGTGGGAGGGGACTGCTGGTGGGGGAGGCGGGGCATTGTGGGGGAGAGGCGGGGTTTGGCGGGTGATAGACAGGTGACGGGGGGGAGTCTATAGCACTTCCATCGGAAGAATGGGGGCTGGCGCAGCGTCCTCTTTGAAGATAGCGAATGCACTTCTTTTTCCTCCTAGGAACAGTCAAGAGAGTTATCTGTGAATAAAGCGTGGATGTGAAACGTCACAAAGATGAACTCTGCACAACAATGACAGAAAATAAAAAGCACACAAAACAAACAGTTATGCATAAATATGAAAAGCCAACGTGTGAAATTACTGAAACTAGGACTGCTTTATTTGCAGTGTTGGGTGTAACCAAGTAATTAGTAACTGTAATTGAATTACTATTCCTTTGAAAAAGTAAAGTTAAGGGATTACTCTTATTTTTTTCTATAATTTAATGTAATTGAACGTAATACTGTGTATAGACTGTAGAACATTTATATACAACAGTGGATTTAACATCAAAATTTAAAGTCTAACCTTAAAATGCATGCATTTTAAGTATTAAGTATTAAGTATTAATAAGTATTAGTACTAAGTATTAATAAGCAGTAAGTAGGAGTATATTGAGGATAAGTCATAGTTAATAGTGAGAACTGGACCCTAAAGTGTGAGCAGAATAATTTACGTAGTTATCTATTATTTATTTGAAAGAATTAAAAGAACTGTTTCATGTCTATCCTTGTATCATTAATGTTGTGATTGATATAGGATTTAGAAAGTAAGTAATAAGCGATACTTTTTGGAGAGAGTAATTTGTACAGTAATCTATTTACACTGTTGAAGATGTAATTAGTAACTAGTAATTAATTCCTTTTTTTAGAGTAACTTACCCAACACTGTTTATTTGACCGTTCTGACAATTTTAAGTTGATATCACATGCTTTTCCCAAAAACATATGACAATTAAAACTCCAGTCATGTTTTATTCTCAACGTGTGTGAATGTTTTCACACTCTAAAGTTGTATTTTTATTTTTTGAAAGTTCACACTCTAAATTTATGACCAATTTTTCAACTAACTTAGAGCATAAAGTTCAAAAGATCAGAGGACTTTCAACCTAACAGCCACTGTAGCCAATTACATTCAACACTTCTAAAGAAAAATACATGAAAAATCAATTTCAGTTCATGAACACAAGCAGGAATATTTAGTCCTGAATAAATACAGCTGTGTGCATAAGTTTGTAGAACCTTCAAGACGTTAATAATAATAATAATAATAAAAAGAGGGATCATAATTCATAATCAGGGCCGTACGCAGGTTTTTCTAAATACCGAGGTCCCAAAATGGAGATTGGTAGGGGGGTTCGGGGGCATGCTCCCCCGAGAAAATTTTGATTTTCCTGACCTACATGTGTGCATTTTAAGACGTTTTAAGGCTCATAAATTAGATCCAATCAGTGGGCAGTAGTAGCCTAGCATAAATTATTTTTCAAGATAACAGATTTTTAAGCATGAGAATTAGATTAAATGTTACAATGAATGATCCATGCTACAAACTGGAAATAGAGAAGATTAGTTTAAGTTTATGAATTTAATAAACACAGTTATAATTATCCTGGTAGCCTTCAGTAAAATTATGTGTCTAAAATGATTAAACCTGAATAGGCCTATTGTTTTTATTTATTATTATTTTATTATTATTATTATTCACACTGATAGAAATGATCTTTTCCAGTAACTTTAAACTGGTTTTTACATTTTATTGGCATTTTTACCTTTATAAAGCCATTTTTTTCTAAAAGTATCATTATCTTTTGAGTCAAATTCTTGAATTAGAATATTAAGACATTTGGGCTGTTGCCAAACAAATGAAATCAACACAAGAGTCATCTGAAGAAGCATTTAGATGTATTTACACACTGTTTAATGCAGGACATGAATGCATTTAACCTGCAATTACAAATGCATAAATAATGTTTTGATATATTAAACATAAAACGTTGAATGCTGATATTTGAAAAATTTTAAACATTAAAAAAATGGGGAAAAAAGTGGAAATGTGAAATTAAAACCACCAATAGGTGGCAACAAATCACTATTAAGTGATTCATTGCGATTGAACCGAATCATTTAAACGGTTGATTCATTCAGGAACGAAACACCGTCGTGTTGCTCAGAGACACAAAACAGCGCTGTGGCTGTGTTTGGAATTATTTTTGTTGTCGAAATAGAGCAAAAACATACGTAAGTCTCTTAATTAATTTCTTGTTTATTAAGCTGTTGTAAAAATAAAAAAAAAATCAATATCACATTTGTAACCATGGTAATTTTTTTGTAGAAAAACGGCACTCTTCATGTGAAACTGATTAACTATATGAAGTGGTATAAATATATACATTTTCTGCCCCCATGTCTTGAATTTGTGATAACTGTAAATGCATTTTAATAGACTGAATCATGCAGTGAAAGAACACTCTCTAAATGCGCTCTAGACTTCACGTAATGTATGCGTGCGCTCTGTAGGGCTGTTTTGAAAGTATTTTGCAAAATACTAACTAGATCATGTCAAATCGTACTTCGTTAAAACAACAATTATGATACTGTCGCAGATTATATATATATCGCACACCCCTACCACTGAGGCATCTCAAATGAGAAGATCTGTTATCCTGGCTTTTTATCCTTGCAGCACCAAAGCAGAATTAATATAAGTTAATTATATTACAACTTCTGTTATTGGAAAAATACCGAGGTCCGGACCTCGGGGACCTCAATGGTGGGTACGGCCCTGTTCATAATTGTGGACTATATGTAAACTCAGCAATTCATGCAACTAATAAACAGTCAGATTTAACATTTTAAAACATGAATTGCCATTACAAAATGAAAGACAAGCAACTGAATCAGTGTTTTGAACTGACCGTTTGACTCGAGTAAATGAACTGAACTTCTTAATTTGATTATGTTTTATTTTTTGGGTTACATTTTTGACTAATACACTTTTTCTGTTATGCAAATGAGGCATTATCTAATTTAAAATGCAGTAATTTGCATACTTTTCCAGAACAGAAATCTGAAGACCGAAAAAAGCCAGAATTCTTGTTTTATTTTGTCAGAGAATAAAATGTTATATAAATCAGGTGAACGATAGGCGATATCAACAAACTCCTGTAAAAACCTTCAGATTAGAGAAAGGGGATAAAACTGTAAATTTTGGTGTATGGAAGTGCTGCTGAAGTGGAGAACAAAACTCACCGCCTTCAAATACACTATATTGCCAAAAGTATTGGGTCGCCCCCTTCTAATGAACAGGTTTGACTACTTTAGTGACTGTAAATGCAGACCTTGAGCCAAAAACTCATCACCAAACACCAATGACTTGTACATATGGGTTCAGTCATTTTAGACACTTCCAAAACTGTTGCAGCAGAGATGGAAATACAATTTTTAAATACATGAATTATGTTCCCATCGTTGTTGCCACAGATTTGGAAGTGCATTTTTCTGTTCTAAAGAAGGGGGTACTTTTGTCTATATAGTGTATGTACAAGTCATTGGTGTTTGGTGATGAGTTTTTGGCTCAAGGTCTGCATTTACAGTCACACCAGAGCCAGTGTTCAACTGGGATTAGGACTTGGTTTTACGCAGACCAGTCAAGTTCTTCCACACTGACTCAATCAATCATTTTCTTTTTGAACCTTGTCTTATACACAGAGGCATTGTCATGTTAGAATAGAAAAGGGTCCTGTCCAAACTGTTCATTAGAAGGGGGCGACCCAATACTTTTGGCAATATAGTGTATATGTACTGTAATTGAAACCTACAGATGCAAATAGATGAAGTGTAATAAAATCAAAACTTAAATGTGTATTTCAGATGCTTTCCTTCCACTAACTGACTAGTGCATGAAAAAAACAACGTCTGCAATGTCTTGCCTTAGGGAACAGTTTTGAATTTTGAAGTTGAAAGCGATAGCAACACATAGGCCATGCTGCCTGGAAACCGCAGCGCTAGCAAACCACAGTGCCAACCCCGTCAGGAGACGCACAAATCAAAGTCACACACTCGCTCTCGGCCGCATCAAAGTCTCAGCCTTCCTCTGACAGGAGCCTCACCGGCTCTCAGCCAGCAAATCTGCAAAACAGCAGCGTTTGCTCTCGATCGTAGGTCGCGCTGACCACAGCCAGAGGAGGCAGATGCGGAGGCGTCACGGAGCAGAGCTGCATCTCATAAAAACTTAGAAATCGATACCTGAGACACGATAGTGATCTCTGATTCACGAACGAGCTGATTCTTTACAATGAATCTGTTGAATTGATTCACGAATCACACTGAAAGATTCATTCATCAATCAGACTGAAAGGATTGCAGCAGTTCTTCGTCAAAACGATCACAGACCAGTATATCATCAGAGCTGGAGTGAGTGAGTGTGTGACTGACTGATGACTTACTAAGTTACTGGTAAGTTAGTCATGCAAAAAGTAAGTTATTAATGTTGAATTTTAGTACTGATTATTGTAAATGACAATCATATTTAGCTCATGAGTGGCAGTTGTGAGCTGTTTTAGTTCATTGAAACGCTTTAATGTGGACAGCATGTCTGCATTTGTATGTCACTGTCTGTAAGGGGGCAGCGCTTTTAGGTAAAACAATGCAATTTAATGTTTACACATCTTCCCCACTGCTACAGCAGTTTCAAATGATATAAAACTAGTATTTTTGCATAACATTAATACTTTTATATTTGTTTACCGTTTTTTTAATTATTATTTTTAAAATACTATATGGTGTATTTTTACACACTTTAAATACCATTAACTTAAACTGATATTTTAGTATACAAAAGTTTTAATGTTTTGATATACATTTTATATATTAATGTTTTGATAGTGTATATTAAGTTTTAGTAATAAAATAAAAAGCTTATTTGTAGATCATACACATTTAAGGGCTGCACTATTTGGGGAAAAAATTGAATTGCAATCTTTCTGAGAAAAACTATTTAACAACAATGTAATGCCTTGTTTGTAAGGCTGCACAATTTGGCCAAAATTGTGATTATATCAATATGGATATAAAATAACAACAACATTAATAACAATAATAATAATAGCTGCAATTATTATGGCTAAATAATAATATATTAAAATGACTAAATAAAAACAAAGTGGTCTAGTTCACAATTTAACCCAAAAGTTTATATCAATACAGCTATAATAATAATAATACTTACTGCTATTACTAAAACACATTAAAATTATTTATAAAAATAAGAAATATTACTATTGGTCTAGTGCTGCAAAAGATGACCCAAAATTTTGTGATTACATCAGTATGGCTATAAAATAACAAAAACAACAATCATTTTTATTACTACATAAAAATAAAATATTGTACATTGTAATATTTCAGTGTAAAATAAAAAAGAATATTTAAGAAATAATAACAACAATTAAATTCTAAATGTAAAATTACAATACCAATATTTATAGCTGTCTTATTGCGTCATTCTTCAAATGTTAAACGTCAACTTTTTACTTTTTATTCTTAAGTACATTAAAAACACTGAAAATGGGTATTGGAGTAATATTTTATTAGGGTATCTGTACTTTTACTAAAGTACTTGATTTGTATCCACCCCTTTGCAAAAGTTACGGCTGGTTCAAACAGAACTACGCCTCCAAGGTTTATAAACAGCATGCACCAAAACCTTGCTGAAAGTCAGATGAAACAGTAAGGTGAGCAGAGCTGCAGAGTTGGGCGTGTGTTAGTGACAGTGGTACACACCTGCAGGGGCCGCACCAGTCCGTTTGTTGGTTGAGGCCAAAGCGAGCGCGGCATTTCTTTGGCGAGCCGGGGTCTGAGCGAAAGGCAGCATGCGTGCAGAGAGAGAAACAGCGGCAGAGAGAGAAGACGGAGGCAGGAGGAGAGGAAGGGAAAGAGGTTAGCCGTCCAAACACCAGGAGAAAGAGAGAAGCAATCACAGTCAAGACAATCAGAGCTCCCTCGTAAACCAAGCCCACTGCAAATAAATACAGCTACGTAATATCATGTTAGCTACTCCATGCATACTGCCTACTGAACTTATTTACTGCAAAGTTCTAAATAAGACAAAGATATGGAAGCTTGTTTCCGCCACTGGATAAAAAAAATAAATAAAAAAGGTCAATTTTTCTCTCACAATTTTGACTTTTTTCTTACAATTGCGATTTTACTTCTCATAATTCTGACTTTTTCTCAGAATTGCATGATGTAAACTCGCAATTTTTGCAAGTTATAAAGTCAGTATTGAGAGAAATAAACTTGCAATTGTAAGAAAATGCCAGAATTGTGAGCATTTTTCCTCAGAATTGGACTTTATCACTCACAATTAAGAGTTCATATCTCAATTCTGAGAAAAAAAAGTTAGAACTGCAAGAAATAAACTCATTATTTTGAGTTAAAAAGTCAGAATTGTGAGATGAAACATTGGAATTTTGAGGTAAAAAGTCTGAATTCTGAAGTCAGAATCGTAAGACAAACACAAATTGCAAGAGGAAAAGTCAAAATTGTGAGATACAAACTCAAAGTTAGAATTGTGATATAAAAAGCTGCAATTTTCTTTTTTATGTATTTATCCCGTGGTGGAAACAGGCTTTTACACAAAGATTATTGGAGTAGTTGTTATTGTTTTACTAAAATAAACAAACAGACAAAAAAACCTCTATTTTGGTCTTTCTACTTGGTCTTTCACGCTCCATTTAATTGGTGAACATGCACAATAGAAACTTCCATCATTGCATCTCTAAATACCCTCACACCAGCGCTACTTTAGTATCATTAAAATAATCTGAAAGTTTTTATTAATACTAATCTAAATATGTATTATTTATATTATATTCATTTTATTTACTAATTGTATTAATTTTGAAAGTTTTTATTTTTATATTTTCTATTTTAAAGTTTTAGTAATTTTGTTGTGTTTGTCACTAGTTTATATAGACAGTATTTTCACACACACACACACACACACACACACACGTTTTATTTCAGCATAATTTTAGATATTTTAGTCCAAGTTAAACAATTAAAATGAGAAATGTTGCCTTGGCAATTAGCTAAAACAAGTTTTTCATCTAATATTTATATCTTTTATTTCAGGTTTATTCCAATTAACCAAAATGTTTTAATAGTTTTAGTTAATGATAATAACCCTGTTGCATAAGAAATATACAGAATGAATGTCCCTTTCATTAGCAGAATGATCCTACTGTGACAGTTGAGCTGTTACAGCAGTTTGATGAAAAGACACTAATGTTAAATAGCTGCATTACTAACATTTATTAGAAATAACTGTTCTTCTGCTGAGTAATATAGTGCTGTAGGTTGCGTCACAGGTGTGTGATTAAACATGGCTCATCCAGTCAGAATTCA
>JAFVLL020010536.1:60118-127002 GCA_021397915.2 Tor tambroides
ATTGTTGTTCAGAGGAACATTTGTCTTCACGAGTAAGAGAAGAGAGACTGTCTCCATTTCAAGGATGATGTTGTGAAAAAGTAATTTTCAAATGCTGTTGCTTGTGGTATAATAACACTTGAAACATACAAGATTATTTGGTCACAGTTTATTTTAAGGTCCAATTCTCGCTATTAGCTACCTATTAACTATGACTTTTGCCTCAATAAACTCATAGTTAGTAAGGTAGTTGTTGAGTTTAGGTATTGGGTAGGATTAGGGATGTAGAATATGGTCATGCAAAATATGTGATTTATAAGTTCTAATAAACAGCCAATCTGTTAATAATATGCATGCTAATAAGCAACTAGTTAACAGTGAGAATTGGTCCCTGTACTGAAGTGTTACTGATTATAACTCTGCTCATTTTTATAATCATCACTTTGTCTGCTGCTTCTGCTCTTCTCTGGTTTTCTCAGTCAACTTCTTGGCTGATAGAAGATTGTTAATACAGTTTTTGGGTACCAGCCAAAACTTGCTGTTGATGGGTTCTGGGTATCAGACAAAACTTGACTGGGTTTTGGAAATGAGACAAATCTTGTGGCAGGATTCAGATCTGAAATTTCCGACATGGAGACTTGATCTAACATTTGATAAGAACAAGTACACTATATTGCCAAAAGTATTGGGTCGCCCCCTTCTAATGAACAGGTTTGACTACTTTAGTAATTTCTATGAGTATAAATCTTAATGTTAAAGCATATAATGATATTCTAGGAAATTGTGTGCTTCTAATATTATAGCAACAGTTTGGACAGGACCCTTTTCTATTCTAACATGACAATGCCTCTGTGTATAAGACAAGGTTCAAAAAGAAAATGATTGATTGAGTCAGTGTGGAAGAACTTGACTGGTCTGCATAAAACCAAGTCCTAATCCCAGTTGAACACTGGCTCTGGTGTGACTGTAAATGCAGACCTTGAGCCAAAAACTCATCACCAAACACCAATGACTTGTACATACACTATATAGACAAAAGTATTGGCACCCCCTTCTTTAGAACAGAAAAATGCACTTCCAAATCTGTGGCAACAACGATGGGAACATAATTCATGTATTTAAAAATTGTATTTCCATCTCTGTTGCAACAGTTTTGGAAGTGTCTAAAATGACTGTACCCATATGTACAAGTCATTGGTGTTTGGTGATGAGTTTTTGGCTCAAGGTCTGCATTTACAGTCACACCAGAGCCAGTGTTCAACTGGGATGAGGACTTGGTTTTATGTAGACCAGTCAAGTTCTTCCACACTATTCTATACCAAGTATTTATATTCAGGGGTGCAAACTCATGAGACAATTACAGATCTCACAGGACCAAACAGAAGGCAATTTGCTCTAGAACTTCTAGAGAGGTTATGGAAGAAAAACACAGATTCAGATGGGATTAAAATCACAAAGTACGTCCTCCAGGAAAACTAGTCCCGTCCGAATCAAGGTTTCAACTGTATTCAGACGTTGCCTTTTTGGTGTTGAGACCAAAATGTGGCACTTAAAAAAATGGCACAAACTTACAATAAAACAACTGGAATAACTAACTTGAAGCTTCAAGAGTTTCCAGGTCTATTCTGTGCACTATTCACTGAAAGCATCAGATATGGAGGAAACTTACATATAAATGTTCCTGTCGAACTGATCGTGCTCCTGTTTGCCGGAGGGAGGCACTATCGCGGGGTGAGGGATGCCTGTAGGGTGCATGCCGGACTGAAGCATCAGAGAATGAGAGAACCTACACACACACACACACACACACACACACACACACACACGAACGAACATCACAGTTATTTCAACACATACAATGAGATCTCCTAGCTCTGTCTGCATTAAAAGGGAACTCACCAACACATCACAGTAAACACATGATGCAGTAGAAAAGAGGTGGACAGTAGTGAAGGATTTTTACTTAAGTAAATTTAAAAAGTATCTGTTCTTTAGAGTGTTATTCTTTGGAAAACTTTTACTTCCCTACATTCCAAAGCATAATGCCATACTTTTTATTGCACTACATTTCATAAATAAAAGTTTTTTTTATTTATTTTTTTTTACCTTTAATACTTAAGAAGATTAAAAATGTAGTACTTTCTTGTACTCAAGTAAATCTTTGAATTACTTTTACTTGAGTAAAAAGTAAGTAGCCTACTAGATTTCTAATGTAATTAAGTATTAAATGTGACCCTGGATCACAAAACCAGTCATGAGGGTCAGTTTTTAGAAACTGAGATTTATACATCATGAATAAATAAGCTTTCCATTGATGTATGGTTTGTTAGGATAGGACAATATTTGGCTGAGATACAACTATTTGAAAATCTGGAATCTGAGGGTGCAAAAAATCTAAATATTGAGAAAATCATCTTTAAAGTTGTCCAAATGAAGTTCTTAGCAATGCATATTACTAATCAAAAATGAAGTTTTGATATATTTACAGTAGGAAATTTACAAAATATCTTCATGGAACATGATCTTTATTTAATATCCTAATGATTTTTGGCATAAAAGACAAATGGATCATTTTGACCCATACAATGTATTGTTGGCTATTGCTACAAATATACCTGTGCTACTTAAGACTGCTTTTGTGCTCCAGGGTCACAAATGATATTTAATATGAAACGTAGTGCAGTAAAAAGTACAATATTATGCTTTGGAATGTTGTGAAGTACAGTTTTCTAAAGAAAAACACTCTGATAAAGTATAGACACTTGAAAAGTACTTTTAAAGCAGAGTAAAAATACTTTTCTACTGTCTGCCTCTGGCAATGACAAAAAAAGTGTTGGCTTGAGTTCCCATTTAATGAAGAATCAATGCATCATGTGACCAGCAGCTGGCGCTCTATCTGCACCGCTGAAGCGCCGCAAGCATGACACACAACACACACTGAATCTCGTTCTGCCTGAGGGAAAACAAACACGCCATCTGAAGCATTCAATAAAGACTCTTCAATCTCTGCGAGACAAATATCATTTCAAAGCAGCACTAATATTTGAGCAGCCAATCCTGATGGGAAAGGACAGCAGAAAGCCGACCGAAGCAGGATTACAGCCGGCTCTACAAAGCGTCCCGAAAAACACTCGCAGCTCCAGAGTCTCTGTTTTGGATTTGTGCCCTTGACACGAGAAGAATTGAAGAAAGATGTGCGTCGTCTGTTGACATCCGAATAAAACCATTTCCACAGCTTGGATTTATTACTGCATGTAAGCATATTAAGATGATTTGTTCATCTAATTCGGGTTTTGGGTTACAAAGGAAGGATTTGATCACAGAGTTGACGTCTGATGGGAAAAGCCACAGCGATGGGTTGGTCGTCTTTGAGCGGCCCGCACACACCAGCGCCTCAATCCAGTCTGAGACTGAGCTGACCAAACAAACGGCTTGAAGAACCCTTGAGAAGAGTCACTGAGCGACTGTCCTGAGTCGTACGGAATAGACGTCTGGGTTACTTTCTGACTGGATGTTGTTTGTGTGTTGTTGCATATGAAAAAGGAAGAAAAATATCATACAGCTGAGGGTTGGTCGTATGATCGGTCAGTCCAGTGCAACTGTATTTCCACAGAGACCAACTATTAACTTTCATTTTGCGTTGTGGGTATGACAATGTCAAAATGGGCTCCTATTGGTTTCCAAGCACTTTACCAAAAATCAACTCTACAAAAAACACTGAAGTCATGCAAAAATTAAATCTCTATTGCAGCTTGTCAATATGTTTTTTTTAAGAAGTCTCTTCTGCTCAACAAGGCTGCAATTATTTGATCAAAAATGCATTAAAACAGTAATATTTTGAAATATTTCTGTTTCATTATACTTCAAAATGTAATTTATTTCTGTGATGCAAAGCTGAATTTTCAGCATCATTACTCAGAAATCATTGTGATACTTTTATCAGGATTCTTTGATAAATAAAATATTAAAAAGAACAGCATTTATTCAAAACAGAAATCTTTTGTAACAATATACACTACTGTTCAAAAGTTAGGGCTCAGTATTTTTTTTTTTTTTTTAAGAAATTAACACTTATTCAGCAAGGATATGTTAAACTGATAAAAATGATAGTAAAGACTTTAAAGAGGTTTCTATCTGAAGTCTGGAGTAATGATGCTGAAAATTCAGCTTTGATCACAAGAATAAATTATATTTTAAAGTATATTAAAATAGAAAACCATTATTTTAAATTGTAATAATATTACATTTTCTCATGTATTTTTGATCAAATAAATGCAACCTTGGTTAGCATAAAAGGCTTCTTCAAAAAATATCAAAAATCTTACTGATCCCGAACTTTTGCATGGCAGTGTATAAAATCCTGTTTTTTTTATTACTTGTAGTTTTTTTTGCACCGCAGTGTCACTACAAGTATAAATAGTATCCAAAATAGTGCAGACTGAAAATAGATGAAGAAACAGTACATTTTCCCTGGATGATTCAGCAGACAAGTCTTCAATTCTGTGTAAACTTGAGTCTTGGATTTGACCCCCAACATCATCATAGTCACCAAAATGTGTGCAGTCTTTCCAAAACACACCTACAGGTCAAAGCCTTGCATGTACATTCATGGCTCTAAATAAGACAGAAATGCAAATGACTTTAACCAGTGTTTCAAGCAGTTTAAAAAAAAACAAAAGTGGGTCGTATTGACCCATAAAACCCCATATTCCTTTACTTACCACCACTAGATCTACCAATGTAAAAACACCATTTAATGTGTATTTGCATAGTAATGCACATTAGCTGTGCTTGCATGACCTCTCATAACCTTAATTAAAGGAACGTTCAGGGTTCATTCAATTCAAGCTCTGCTGAAAGCATTTGTTTCAACTCTCAGTTGAAGAAAGTTGAACAAAACAAACAAAAAAAAACTGTTAACTTAAGGCCTGTTCACACAAATGCAGTTTTGTTGTCTGAAACTTTAAATGCTCATGCTCTATAAAGCAGGATGGATTCTGACTGACTGGCAATGTTTTTATCATTCGTCAGAACCACTTAAATCTTACACTAGTTATTTCCAATATTTCCATGTCATAACCATGAAAAACTACTAGAAATGCACTACTTACAAACTCAATGTTTGACAGGTTTTTTGACAATTTTTTTTTTTTTTTCAAGTTTTATGACAAAACAAAAGCAAAAAAGGCCTCTAGCACTAGCTTGCTCTATTCTTTTTCTGTTCTGTTTTCTTTTTATTTATTATGTAATAAAAAACAAACAAAAAAAACAACACTTTCTAGGTGTACTGCGTTAAGCTAACTGAGACTTGTTATAGCACTTGTATATCATTGCTCTTTTGTTCATTTTGATTGCTTCTATTGTCCTCACTTGTAAGTCGCTTTGGATAAAGCGTCTGCTAAATGACTAAATGTAATGTAATATAAATGTAAGTTTTAGCTCAAATAATACACCTTTTAGCTGAATAAAAGGCGAATCAGATCGATTTAGAGCTGAACCCGGAGCGTTCCTTTAAGCGTGGCTCAGTTTAGCTGTATTTGGGGTCCACAGCTGGCGGTTCTGGCGCTGACGGGAGCAGGACACACAAACGGCTGAAGCGTGGCGATGCGGTCAGCGGAAGCACAGGTGAGGTACTGTACCTGGGGAAGGAGGAGCTGCTCTGGAGGCTGGAGGAGAAGGACTGTCTGAAGCCGCAGGAGGGCAGAGGATAGACAGGCTGATTGGGCCTGTGGGTCGGGGGACAGAGTTAGAGCCTCCAGAAGATTTCCTGAAGACTGAACACTGTGTTTGGGCCAGGACTAACTGTTTGGCTGACCAATGGAGGCAGGAAACCTCTTTGAAAATAATTCTAGCCCTGCAGGGTGACGCACACACTCAGCTTTAATACTAGAATGAGCCGTAACTATAGTTAACTAAAATTGTATACACTGGTGGCCAAAATGATGAGAACACTAGTATTTTCAGCAGCTAAAAAATGGTTTTAAGTCAGTTATTTCTCTTTTGCTGTAGTGTGTCAGTAGGAAATATCAGTTTACATTTCCAAACATTGATTTAGCCATTAATTGTAATAATCCAGTGAGATTTTTGAGATCTGATCTGATCATCATCCAGTCTGTCTGGAATGACATGAAGAAACAGAACAAACTGAGACAGACTAAATCCAGAAGAACTGATGCTTCAAGAAACCTCCTGCAAAGCTCCTGAGAAACTATGAGCAAGTGCACCTAGAGCAAAAGCTGCTTTAAACGCAAAAGATGCTCACACCAAATGTTGATTTCATTTAGTTAACAGAAGTTAATTGGTAAAGAAAATCTATTTATGACATTATTTTTTTGACAGCATCCTCATTTTACAGCATTTTTACTCAAGTGCCTAAAACTTTTATCAGTACTGTAGCTTTGCAGGTAGGTTTCTTGAAGCATCAGTTCTTCTGGATTTAGTCTGTCTCAGTTTGTTCTGTATCTTCATGTCATTCCAGACAGACTGGATGATGATCAGATCTCAAAAATCTCACTGGATTATTACAATTAATTAGGGATGCACAATATCGGAATCGGCCGATAATGGCTTTAAATGTAAATATCGGCACTGGCCCGATACGAAAAATTATGCCGATGAGTTTTGCCGATAGGAGGAATACATTAACTCACATGTGCTCTGGGTCTGCTAGCGATTAGATCAAGTCAGCAGTGTGACTCATTCTTGAAGCAAAGTTTTGTCTGAATGATGATTAGATTCACTGTTTTGGATGGCTGCATTTAATCTGAGAATGCACTTACAGAATAGCCCTATTAGTTTTACAGGGGGTTGTTAGAGAAATTTTTGTTTCACAGACGTACTTGGTGATTTTAATCCTGTCCGAATCTGCCACGTCTGTGTTTTTCTCAGACAACCTCTGTAATAATTCCAGAGCAAATTGCCTACTGTTTTTTAGCAAACTCAGTGATCCTCTGAGAAATCTAATCCCGTCCGAATGCGATGTCTGTGATTGCCGGTGATTTTTTTTTCACAACGCGTTTCCTTGTGCGTTTTGGCCAACGTGAATTACCGTAGGCTCCTACCGCGCTCAGGTTTGATATATTTGCATCCCGGCAAAGAAATAAATAATGATAAAAAAAAAATAGACAAAAATAAAACCAAGAGCCAGATCATGTTCAGATCACTGTTAAGACTGGCTATTTTAATACCAGTGTCAGGTAAAATTATTTGCGTTCATTTCTGCACTCAATTACATAATGTTTTAATAACGTGTACCTTTATGGAAATTAAACACGGGTTTACTACAAATAAATAACTAAAGTAAAATTAAAGTAACCACACATTAACATGGTTTTGCTATACTAGCCATTTAGCTTCACCATAGTATTTGTGTGATTATAGTAATCAATCCGAATGACTATACGCAATGCACGCAATACAGAGCGCGTGATCTCTGAAACGCCCAGATGTCCAAAACAGACCCTCCCACCTCCGTAATAAACACGGAGATGTTAGTCCCGTCCGAATTGGTACATGAAAATCGCAGACGTCAGGTGATAAGAATCGAAACTCAAACGTAGTTTAGAAAACTAGTCCCGTCTGAATAGGGCTAATGACGCATTAGGTGTATGATAGAGTAAACAGTAATAGCACGTGCAGCGGCAGCCTCCCCCGGGTCCTAATGCCCGTTTGTAAGGAGTTATAATTCAGTAGGGGGCGCTGTTAGCCTACTTCTAATTAAATTAAAAGTAAAATAGCCTACACAAATAACATTTAGACTGTTTATTATTAAATAAAGCAGTAATCGATGTCATAAAATAATGAGTATGTTTTGATTTAAAAGGTCAGAAGCTATAGCTTACATGAAAAAAAAATTCACTTGTACATGTTACTTGTAAATTAAATAATTTTATATATACTTATTTACTCATTAATGTGTAATGTTTTATTTTTTAAACACATCATAAGCTCTAAAAGATTTTCAGAATTTTACAACTCTTTTGCTTTAGACCATCTACAAATGTTAAATCTTAAAATAAAATGTTAGGGTTAACACTACATCTTTCTAGGGAAAAAAAATGCAGCGATTGACATATAGTTTATTTATAGTTATTTTCAAAGCTTCAATGTACTGTCAAAAAACCTTCATTATTGTTTATTTAATTCTAACAAATAAGTTCTTGTTAAAAACTAACCAAAAATTAAAAATATTTTGCTTATAACTTCTGCACAGGAGAGACTTGGTGTTGTTTCCAAACAAAAGGAAATGTATCGGTATCGGCCAAAACGAGTTGAAAAATATCGGCATATCGGATATCGGCAAAAATCCAATATCATGCATCCCTACAATTAACGGCAAAATGAATGTTTGGAAATGTAAACTGATATTTCCTACTGACACACTACAGCAAAAGATAGAAATAACTGACTTAAAACCATTTTTTAGCTGCTGGAAATACTAGTGTTCTAATCATTTTGGCCACCACTGTATATATAGTTAATTATAAGAATCTCATATGTACGGTGCTCCTTCATTTTCACACTGTGCTTCATCTCTACTTCTGACTCTTCACTTTATGGCAGTACAATGTCCGGTGAATTATTCATGTTTCTTGACAGAAATGTTTCCAGGTGACAGCTTCAGCTTGTTTTCTCAGGCCATGACAGACGTCAGGTAACGGTTAACGGAGAGCATGATGCTCGCAATCACCAGATCCACACACATACTGACAGAATATACACCTCCAACACACTGCGTGATGAAAACATCTGTCAGATCAATCTGACACTCAAACATCATCAGCTGGATTTCTCTCCAAATCAGCTCGCCGCTTTATCACACACAGAAGACCATAGAGATTCATCTCAGCACTGAACAATGTAATAACGGCACAGAATATAAAATAATAATTAATAAATAGTGCTGTCAAAAGATTAATCGTGATTAATCGCATCCAAAATAAAAGTTTTTGTTTACATAATATATGTATGTGTATTGTGTATATTTATTATGTTTATATAAATACAAACACATGCATGTATATATTTAAGAAAAATAAGTTATGTTTATATATTAAATATATTTAAATATAACAAAATAAATATATAAATGTATATACATGTAAATATTTTCAAAATATATACTGTATGTGTATTTATATATACATAATAAATATACACAATACACATACATATAATATGTAAACAAAAACTTTTATTTTGGATGCGATTAATCGCGATTAATCGTTTGACGGCACTAATAATAAAAAATACTCAAAATGTAATATTTTGAAAATTAAATGTTAGACTCAAAGTATTTTTTATTTATTTTTTTTACATTATTTTATATTATGAGTGTAACAAAAAATTGTCAAATTTAATAATTACCTTTTTAATGAAATAACAAAAAGGCTATTCCTTTTCCATACATTCTTTAAATTACTGTCTTAAATTACTTACTGAATAATTAAATATTCATGAATTAAATTTTAAAATAAAACAGTAGTAAATAAATAAATAAATAAAGGCCATAATTAGTCATTTTTTTAACTAACATGTTCATATGTTCAAATGCCCAATAAACCTACATTATTTGAATGTAATAACCTATTAAATAGTTGTGTGTCTATAAACAAATTATATTGAGAGAGAATTAATATATTGTAAACATTGTTTCATTTATACAGTATATTATGTGCTGCTATAACATTATGAACTATGAATATATTATAAGTATCTAGACTTTGTTCAATTTCTTATGCAATAGCCTATGGTAAATTACAATATGAGCTCAAGATTGGAGAATATTATTGCATTAAGATCATTATATTACATTATATATTTATATTTCAATTCCATTATATTGAATAATACCATATATTACATTAAGTGTAGTTATTGCATTATGCTTTTTTATTGTGTTACAGTTAGTTGCTGCACACCTAAATGCACAGTGGCTCACTTCACATTGAAAGTCTGTTCAAATGCTCTCCTACGTCGGCAGATATGAGGTGAGACGTTTGGACACACAGACTCTGAAGGGACTTTAGATGTCTTACCAGTTCATGGACGGGGTGATCTGGCCTTGAGGCAGCGAGTAGAAACCGGAGATCTCCTGCGACTGATGCCTGTGAACACCTGTAAGACAGAAAAGAGGACGGCCGTTATTAACACGCTGGGAACCTGCTATTACACCAGCCTCGTCTCAAAGGTCACACGCCTCGAAACCCCAGAGAAAGAGCCCAGCAGTTACTGTTAATGAGTGTGATGCTGCACACGGAGCCTGAGAGAAATGACGAAGAAATGCAGCTGCCAAATATTCAAAATTCAGCCATTGAACTCCAACACTGATTCACCACTATTCTGAATATTTATTTATTTAGACTGCCATTCAACACCCCAGAGGAGATCAGAAAGACTTTCAAAAATGATTTTACAGAGGAAGAGCAAGCCCAGGTAAAACAAGTGCTCATTTCCTGTCTCTCCTCCGTCACGCATGCTCTCAGACCGGGGTTACTTTAGTATCATTGAGATACTGTTATAGATTTTGAATCAGTTTTTATTTTTATATCTTGTTTTCATTTTTATTTTAGTCAAAGTTTAATAATTTTGTTGTTTTGGTCATTTTTAGTATTTTTTTTGTAACAGTAGTTTTTTAAAGAAGCCTCTTCGGCTCATCAAGGCTGCTTTTATTTGATCAAAAATACAGAAAAAATGTAATATTGTTAATATATTATTGCAATTTAAAATATCGGTTTTCTATTTTAATATACTTTAAAATGTAATTTATTCCTGTGATCAAAGCTGAATTTTCAGCATCATTACAGATTCACATGATCCTTCAGATATCAATCTAATATACTGATTTATTATCAATGTTGGACACAGCTGTGCTGCTTAATATTTTTTTGGAACCTGTGATACTCAGGATTCTTTGATGAATAAATAGTTAAAAAGAACAGCATTTATATAAATATTATTCTATTTTAATATTTAATAAACATGAATAAATATGTAAAAAAATAGTCTTTAAATTATAGAACAAAAATACTTTTTTTAAAGCCTAATTTTCCCAAATTACATTTTATTTTTTCCTAAATACATTTTCCCCCTTATTTTTAATGGTTTAATTTCATTTCATTTTAATAATCAAAAAGCATGTCTAATCAAATTGATTTAAAAAAAAAACTTTAATAACAATTTAACAAATTATTATTATTATTTACAAAAAATATGTGAAATGTTTTATTATCATTTAGAAATTCTGTTGTCTTTCTGGATTTATGATTTAATACATATTCATTATCAAAAACAGTTGTAAGCAAATAAATGTATAAAACTAACAACTGAATTAACATTTTAAAATGCAATCAAATAAAAAATGAATGATTCCTTTGACTTTTGCCATTTATATTTAGGTTTACCTTTTAAATTAAAACAAGGAAGAAAAATTGTGTGATATTCCTTAAAGTTTAAATGATTACATTATGATTTTTACTTCGAGAAGTACAGTCTACTGTACAATAGTAGTGTATTTCTGTCCTAATTTCTTTGACTTTTATTTTGGCGGGTTGCTGTGAAGAGCTTTGAGTTTCAGTGTGTATTTGATGGTAGATTTTCTCAAATGAACTGTTGACTCAGAGCAGCTCTGGAGATGAAGTTCACGTGTTCATGTTGTTCTCATATATTGAGATGCAGATGGAAATTCTTGCATTATACTGTAAATTCCATTTTTATGACTAGATTCTGCATCATGGAAATCACAGAGTCCCACTCTAGGGTGATTTTAGTTACACAACACAGTAAAGAGCCATCAGAAGCAGACTTCAGGAACCTCTCAAAGACTCTTCTTTCATATCTCCGGGACACTTTCAGTTCTGATTAATTTAAGCATCAACAGATGTTTCTCCAAAAATGACACCCAGATGAGTCAGTAGCTGTCATACAGTAGGAGAACAGAGCTGGAGAGCAGCTCATATTGAGATCTTGGACCTTTGACTGGTATTTGGCAAATCGGAGCACACTTTGAGACACTGTTGAGACGTCTTCTGAAGCTCTAGAGGAGACGCAGACGAGGTTACAGAGGTCAGGACATGATCTAGGTTTTCTTCTGAACAGCTTCATATTTTCAAGTAAATATATGTGACCCTGGAGCACAAAAGCAGTCTTAAGTCGCTGGGGTATATTTGTAGCAATAGCCAAAAATACATTGTATTGGTCAAAATTATCCATTTTTCTTTTATGCCAAAAATCATTAGGATATTAAGTAAAGATCATGTTCCATTAAGATATTTTGTAAATTTCTTACCGTAAATATATTAAAACTTCATTTTTGATTAGTAATATGCATTGCTAAGAACTTCATTTGGACAACTTTAAAGGCGATTTTTTTGACTTTTTTGCACCCTCAGATTCCAGATTTTCAAATAGTTGTATCTCGGCCAAATATTGCCCTATCATATAAAAAAAAAAAAGCTTATTTATTCAGCTTTCAGATGACGTATAAATCTCAATTTCGAAAAACTGACACTTAAGACTGGTTTTGTGGTCCAGGGTCACATATATGGCTTTATGACTGCATTTGCATGTCGTCTGCAGCTAAAACCATCTTGATGGCATTCTGCGATTTTACAATTGTGAAAACAACAAAGCAGCAGCGTCACTGTGCTTTTCTGCAGGAAGTCATTTGTCAGCAGCACCCCGCAGTTAAGAGCGACCCCGAGCAACCTGTGTTTGCTGAAGAATGCTGCATGATGACTGTAATTTGCATTTGCTCTGGGCCTGTTTGTGAAGCGCACCCTCAATAAATCTGCCCTGCTGGAATGTGACTGAGTCAATCGGCTCTACCTGAGAACCTGCAGCTCACGCTTCTCTCCAAAACCTCAAGACAAAAGGTACAGACCATTAAGCCAAGTTCACACTACACGACTTTACATGTCGGCAGATCGCTGTGCTGTTCAGACTACATGACTTGATTGTCTGTCTTTTAGTCGTTGTGGTGTTCACACTATGTGACTCTACATAAATGATCCGCAACCAGGGGTTACACACTACACGAGCTCACCCAACGACTCGATTCGGTCCCTAAACCACGTTTTGTCATGAAAACACGCGAGAATTGACCGTTCGCAAAGAGCTTGATTGACAGGCGATCTGACCAATCAGAACGCGAATATTACGTGCCGCTGCTGCCATCCGCCATCTTGCCCAACAGCTACAGCCAGTCCTCATAGAAATACATGTTAAAACGGGGTGTAAAAGATCGAATGAATTGAAACTTTTTCAATATAACTAAATATAAATATGTGCGGAGGGTTAAGCTGTGCTGTTGTTGGCTTCCACGGTAGCTGAGGTATTTAAAAGTACTTGTTTTGCGTACCAGAAAATCTGTCATGTCCAGCGCTGTATGCATGGCTTGCAGCGCTTAAGTTAAATACTGAGTGTTAAATAATAAAATAATGTTAAAACGTGTCCTCTTATCATTCTGTGGACAAAATCCCGTGAACTTCGCCCCAATCGGGAGCTGTATATGCACATGTGCGCTCATCTGTTTTCAATGCAGCTAACCTCGCGTCGCTTCATGTCATCTTCCTTCCCATTAAACTACGACAGGTCCTTTACTGCAAAAAGACGGTCACTGCGACACTCTAAAGTGATGAAACAATGGCGCTATGTACTTTTTAAAGCCATTTTTATAGGTTTCACGTTATACTGTCAGCTTGGAAAATATGTAAATGCGCATGCCAGCTGTATCGCTTCCAGCCTTAACCCCAAATCAGACAGAAGAGCAGATTAACTTCGGTGGACTTAAAATGGTGTGTTCCACGGCTGAAATTAAACACTTTCTGATGTTTATTCATGTTCATTTCGTGCATTAAGTAAATATGAAAAGACGATACAGGCAATACAGTGATCTGTAACGACACATTGAAGAGCCACAAAAATGTATTTATTATTTGAATTTCTTTAAAAATGACTCAATTTAAAAGCTGAGAGTCCTGAGAGCTTGTTTCATATCAGCAGTAACCTGCTCTGTCTTGTCTGTCGGTGTGTGGTCAGTTTCCTCTTTGCTCTGCGATGTGTTTTTCACTGCATGAGAACATGTGTGTAGTGTGAGTGTTTGTCGGTCATGGCAACAGTAACTATTGGTGGTTAATAAAAAATTCAGCAGCCAAAAGCCTGTGAAAGAGAGTGAAAGACGCTTATGTGCAAAAATAAAAGCCTAACTTTTCTTTAAGCGAAGCTGTTGCTGTTGTTTGTCTTCTGGTGACCTCAACCCATGCCTTGCTCTTTCATTGGCTGTAGCTCGTCACGACACCTGACACCACGTGACGTCGAGTCGGCCGACCGGTCCAGATATTTGGCATGCTAGATATTTGTTTGGCGTCGGCGAGCCTCTTTGATGCATCGTTGTGTAGTTCACACATAAAGATTGCGGAGCACCGATCACCCGCTGATTTCCCCCCGATTACAGCCCGACCTCTCGGCGAGCTCGTTAACTTCGGGCTCAAAATCCTGTAGTGTGAACTAGCCTTTAAAGTCAGAATCTGTTTCCTAAACGCATCTTATAGATCTTATTGCGAACTATTCATACATGTCCATGTTTCAGTTCCTGACAACATCATTTTTAATCAAAATGTCATAACTGGATCTTCTTATTGCTTCTACATTAGATCTTTCACTACTTCAGTTTTATCACGACTTTAAGACAATTAAGCACCACCCCGGCCCATTACTGTAATTAAAATTTTATTTAATTATCTAAAATTATAGCTTTATATGCTAAGCTTAATATATTTTTTATTTGCATATCATTGAACAAAATCTTAATAACTACAATCTATAGAACTGTGCAGGAGTAACAATTACAATAATGTTTAATGCAATATTTTGTTTTTCTACTTTAAATAATACATAATGATTGTTCCTCTATTAGAGTAATAACAACTGAATCAGCTGTCATGAAAATAATGTCGCAACAAATTTAAATTTAGGATCACAAACTTATAGAAAACTGCTGAATAATAATGAGAATAAGATGAACTGAAATATTCAACTATGTAATGTACTAAATATAGTATATACATTTTGAAATATAAATACAAATTAAACAGGCCATCATTTGCCATTTATGGCAAATACTCCATATGTTTAGTGTATGAATAATTTATGCTAAAATTAAACGTATTTTTTAAACTACATGTACAGCAGTTTGTCAAATGTTTGGAAACGATACAACATTAAAAATACTTAAAAGTCGCTCTTCTGGTCACCAAGACTGCATTTATGTGCAGTAATAATGTAAAAAAAAATATTACAATTTAAAATGACTGTTTTCTATGTGAATGTATAGTAAAATATAAATAACTTCGGTGTTGCAAAGCTGAATTTTCAGCATCATTACTCCAGTCTTCGGTGTCACACAGTTCTTCAGAAATCATTCTAATATGCTGATTTGCTGCTCAATTATTATTTATGCTCTCTATTATTTATAATCGTACTTATTATCAATGTTATAAACAGTTTGTGCTGCTTTGTGTGAAACATTTTGATCACAGGAATACATTTGAAAATATATTGTAGCAATATTCAAAACTTCACTGACGAATAATAATGTTTCCAAACCTTTGACAAACACTGTATATGAATTTCTTTGCAAACTGCAATTCTGCATCGTGTTTGAATCCTCTTTGATAGAACACAACCCCAGTTATTGGTTAAGACTGCAAGTTAACCTTTCTTATAACAACTCATCTTCAAAAAGCCGTCAAAACATTCCCAGCGCTGCCGACAGAAGATAAAATGAGCAATTCTTGATGGAAAACGAGCTGCCTTTAAAACAGTCTTTCAATATAAGACACGTTCCACTGCGCGAAAGTGAAACCGATCAAACCGATGCCTGAGATGACTGGACCGCAAGTGCAGAGAAAACACCATCAAGATATCAAACAAAGTACAGTAAAACGTGAACCCTTCACATACAGTAAGTGTCAGAGGTTCAAACGTTCAGTGTTTGTGCCTCTACCATGTACTTTACCTGGATGTACAGTCATGACACATTTCAGACATCATCGTGTGAGCGCTTCGGGTCACAGCGGTTGAGTCTGGCACAGTTCACTGGTTTACACACAAAATGAACTGAGCTGACATGAGGACAGGTGTCTGATCACAGTCCGGCTCATCAAACTCTTCAAACACACATGCACTGGGCAAAAATCAGGCAATGGAAAATATGCCAGCATCTATCATTTCTACTCGACTTACTTCATCAACAAGCAATTTCAAAGTTATTAAGAAGGTGCAATGAACTCATTACTGTAGTAAAGATGGGTGATCAAAACATGTGACTAGACGACTAGTCATCTGACAAACAAGGTCAGGTTTTCTTATGTGTTTTTGAGTATCATATTTGACACATCAGGCTTTTTTGGCACATATATTATGATATAGTGAGAATATGGAAGAAAAAACAGCTTAGCTTTACTCAGAGACTCAAACTGAGCAAAAAAAAAAATGCAATTTGGTGCAGATGCTGAAATTTATATGGACAAAAAGAGATGAAATTCTGATGATCTTTATACCGTTTAAGCAGATACTTACATAAAATTATAGACATATCAGTCATCACTTTATATCTCCAATAATATGTCTTAGTAAGATGATATTTAATGCTTAGTTTGATGATCCAAACATATAATGCAATGCAATACAATCATTATTCAGAGATGAACAAATAAATGTTCCTCAAAAGCCTGATGATTATATTTGAGACTCACTGATTTTCCTAAAAAATGATGTCTGGATAATCAAGTAAAGCTCAGCTGCTTCATTTTGAAATATTACTAAGAATATACAAGTTATTCTTATGTTTACTCTATAAAAAAAAATAGTAAAAAGATTTTTACATCCAGCTCATGCATGCATGATGCATGAGCTGGATGTTTGTACAATAATGCTAAAAGGCCTTTTACTTGATCACTTTTCAGCAAAGTTTGTTTGTGATCTAAGAATAGTATATTAACTGTAGGCTGTTTACAGTTGCTGCATTAAAGGAATCGTTCATCCACAACTGAACACATCATTTAAAATACACAAAAGAAGACATTTTGACTCATTAAGGGGCTCTTGCTTTATAATAACAGTTCATATTAAGCACAGCTGTCAAGACAAAAAAATAAAAATAAATACAAGGACAAAAAAACACTATAAAAGTAGATGAGTTTGTGCTTCAGCGGAGGGAAATAATATTAGTGAGCAATGACTGAAATACAGGTCTGTTCCTCACACAATGCATCATGTGACTTCAGAAAAATATGGTGTAGACATTTTAGGACTGTTGATTTAACATGCTAATTTTGTGTGATTAATACTGGAAAAATAATGCCCAGATCTGTGCATCATCTTACATTGATGCAGTCGCTGATGAACATGTTGCTGGATGACTGACTAACTGTGAGAATGCAGTTATATGCCCTAAAATTCAAGATATCAGGGCAAAAAATGTACCTGTTTGGGTTTGTGTCTTATATTTATATCTTATGACATAGTTTAATGCTGTAAATTTACTGAATATCTGCACAATTGTAAATGTGGTGTTGATTTAATACAATAGTTCAATAAACATATTGTTACATTTTAGACACAGTATTGTCAGTTTTTGATCAGTTTCACAAATGAAAATAGTCCCAATCAAAGCCACAGCAGAACTGTTGTGTCTCTCCATGCAACACAGCGGCGATTCATTACTGAATGAATCCTTGTGTTTGTTTGAATCAAGTGAGCTAATGATTCAGTGACTCATTCACAATGACAGCCACTTGCTTCCTTCTTAAATGAATCAGCTGTTTGAACAAATCGAGTGAGTCAATGATTCAGTGACTCATTTATAAAGACAGAGGCTGCTTTCGAAATTGCATACTTTCATGAGTAGGCACTTATTTTGAAGGAGTAATTACTTTGCGACCGCTAAAAAAGTATGTTCTATATAGCGCGAATGTGTGTAGTATGGATGTATTCTTAACATACTACAGTCGCATTTTTTTCCAATTTTTTACCATCGTCAGTTGTGTTGTTTTACTGCCATTCATAAATCCTCTCCTTTGGCCTCATGGGATAGTAAAGTACCCTTCGTATGCACACTTCAGAATCCGAGTGGAAGTAGTAGGTCATACAGATACTTTATGCCTACTCTTTTATGAGTACTGTGAATTCGGGCATACTTATTTTGTCACATACTGGTTTTTGCCTAGTATAAAGCAGAAAATATGCAATTTCAGATGCAGCCCGTCACTTCATTCTTAAATAAATCAGCTTTTTGAAGAAAACGATTGAATGAATGATTGAAAGACTCACTTTTTAAGTTGCTGTGAGTTACTTCCACCTACTGGCGGTTTTAGTTGTATATTGAGAGTATAATTTCATTTCTCAGTATTCTTTTTTTTTTTTAACCACCAAACCACTAATGCCTATTTATTATCATTATTTATGCAATGTTGAATCAAAAGGTGTCTTTCTAAAGCTACTTTCTGTAATGTCTATTTAAAGGCAGAGTAGGTGATTTTGTTCGAAAACATGTTTTGTTATGCTGGTTGAAAGTCTCTCTTCTAATTGAGTGCTCCAAATGTATTTATATGTATTTATATCATCTGTGGTGGCGTAGGAGAGTGATTTGCAGGGAGGGTGGGATGTTATGCTTGCAATGCTAGCTTGCTATTGCAAGCCTCTCCAACACCTCGCCTTCCCTACCTTTAAGAATTTTCTAATTTAACACAATAATGACTTTAAATAATGATGATTTTGGTGGGTAATTTCTGAGCCAAAACCGATGTGTGGTTAATTTGTTTAAAGTACTAAATTTTAATTGCTCAACAGCACTATTTATAATACATATTTATAACACCATTTTTGCAGTTTTATTCTTTACTTCACTATGAACCCTGGTAAAAAAGTAATGTATTTAAAATACATTTATTTCATACTAAGTATGGTACAAATCTATTAACATTTTTTTTTTAACATATCGCTCGAGACTTACTGATATAAAAATTATCATTAAACTTTATTTGGAGTACTACTTATGCACAATGCACATTTCTAAGCCTAAAACATGTTTTAATGTCACTATTGATGAGGATTGTATGATCTTTGAATAATATCAGTCTTTAAATGTCAGATATTTAAAGTGTACCTGAAGTATACTTGCAATAGTTACACTTTAGCACAATCAAATATTCTTCAGCATATCTTTAGTTGGACTTCAGCACTACTTTTGCACAATTAAAGTGCATTAAGCACAAAATTAGTTGTTCCAATTTATCAGACTTTAAGTATACCAGATTAGTACACCAAAAGTATATTTGCAGAGTATTTTTATTAAGTACATAAATATGTAAATGTATTTGTACTATACTTAGCATGAGATAAATGTCTTTCAACTACATTTTAGTATGTTTATTTTTCATTAAGGAACCAAAAACACATTTTTTTGTGTTCCACTGACAAACTGCAGCTTATGGGTTTGGATGGACATCATGAGAAAATAACGACTGGTGTGTGCATATTAGCTATTTCACTGCTTCGAATGCAGCTCATCCAGTAAGAATTTAGAGCAAAAAAAGCATGGGTCTGATCATGCATTACCTGGTTTCTGGCTGACGTCTGTGGGAATGTGTGGAGGACTGGGGTTGAAGTGTTCGTATGGCAGCAGCGGCGTCAGAGGATGCATCCCCTGCTGGACCACTGACACTTTGTTGGACTGCAAGAAACACACACACACACACACACAATAAGATGCTGGTCAGTTGAAGTCTTATGCTCGAAAGGCGGCGTGCGAGCGTGTCAGATGTTGAATACATTTGCTGAAGGAATCAATGGGAAGGAGCCATTTGATCGATACGCCTTTGATGATCAAGGCCAGCAGCACAAGAGCTTGTTTGCTTTCATGTCTGTGTTTACAAATGGCCTTCAATAACTCATGTGAAATCCAGTTTGCTAATGCTAACAGCATGTTGTTTGACACGATGTGTCATGGCGGTTGCTTAGCTGGAAGTAGCTGCATTTCTTGGCCAAACTTCTGACTGCTGTGCCTTTCATATGGGCGGCTTTTCATCTGTGCACATGTTTTGAGAGACTTTCAGACTGTGTTTCCTACAGAATTTGACAGATTTGCCACGTGTGGCCACATTTATGTGCAAAGTCCATTTTCTCCTTTCTTTATAATGGGCGCTTGCCATTAAACACCTGTAATCAAACCCAGGGATTAAAGCCACAAAAAATAAATCAACTGGCTGATAACTTTTTTCATTTAAATTCATTTAAATTCTCGAGACCAACAGCATTTTCTATGGCCAGTTTGCATAATGTTCAAAATGTTTTCAATCCATGAAATAAAACTGCACTTTTGCACTTTTTAGTCATTCAAATACTCAACCCATCTACTTTTTCGTGGATTTTTAAAATAACAACAAATAATAATCTTAACTCTTAAAGGACAAAAAGTGTAATTCTTGCACAAAAGTCTCTAAAGTGCTTGTCACTTTCTACAAGAGCTGCTAAAAATGTAAAAATTGTAACTTGAATGCAATGTAAGTCGCTTTGGATAAAAGCGTCTGCTAAATGCATAAATGTAAATGTAAATGTCAGTCAAATCATATTCCTAAAGCTTCACTACACCTGATTCAGTCATTGTTGTCAGGTATTGCTCTTGATATTGTAATAATGATTATTAATGTTTATTAATAGAATGCATTTAAAAATGTTTGGGGAAAAAAACCACATCATAATCTTGTAGGCTATACAGACACAAGTTGAGAGCATTCATGAATTAATTTTTATGTCTTATAAAAACAAGACTTCACATTGGTCACCTTACCAGCATGAAAAATAAAAGAGTTATTTAAACTAGGAATAAAACAAGAAAAGAACATTCCCCATCACTGAAGCGCTCAATGACTTCAGTTCTGTTCTGCGCTCCTATTACAATTTTGTCATTTATGACGACAGACTTTACAAAAGTGCAAATTTCAGCACACCAGACAAGACTCTAAGCACCTCTGATTGGCTCAACACAAATGTGTATGATTGGTTATAATGCTCAACGCTGCACAAAAACAATGCATAGAAAAATGTATGCAGATCTTTTATTCATAAGAACACTTTTATTCATTTTTTCACATTTCTCTTTAATGACCATTGCAATTTTATTTTTTTTTTATTTAGGAGGGATATTTTTTTGCCCCGTATCTTGAATTTGGAGGGAAGTTTTGATCATTTAGGTGACATTTTTTCCCAAAGCACCTGTTTCAACCCTGATCTCATACATGACCGCAGCGACTGAGAACTGTAACTTTGCACATCTCGATCCACTAAAGAATTGATTTCATAAACGTACACTTACACTGAAATAAAACACTACAAGAAAAGCTTGGCTTATATATTTCGCCCAACATACTTATCTAGCAAAATCTTGCATCTTGAAAAGACAAAAAGAAATCTTGCTGAGGGGATTCTGGTGATTAGTTCCTGATGAACAACACAATGTTTTTTCCTACACAAATATAAATGAATTCACTGCAATGACATTGCAGCATGAGTCCAGTGATCATATCACATCAAACAAACATGGCTATTATATATCAGAGCACTAAATCTATTTGCATGTGGTTCTTTCCTTTTATCCGGCGTTTCTTTGAACGACAATGCAGGCATGACTTGTTCTGAGGGTTCGGTCCTTTAATACTGACCACTGATGGACACGACGACCCGTGGGCTCCTCCGGTCTCAAACGCCGTCCAAGCTAATGTATTCTTTGCTTTAAAAATCGAAGTGCTTTTTTGAAGCGGAAATTAGAGGACCTTTTGGAAGCGAGCGCTTTGAGTGTTACGTCTTTAATCTCCTGTTTGAGCACTGATGTGTTGTGCTGAATGGAGTGCGATCATTTTACACGCTTTATGTTGCCATTGATGTGGTCAAGAACGCTGAATCAGATGAACCTTTGGTCTCTATGATAATGCCTGGAGGAAGTATATTTAGGAGTGGTGTAGTAGTTGTGAACTGACATCTACTTAGAACAACCCAATAGAAAAACCATAACACCCAACTTACTGTATGCATGAACGTTTCTAAACAAAAGAAAGTTATTTTAGCTTTTCTGTGCTGGGGTCCAAATCATACTCTAACCAAAACAAGTTGAATTGAAAAATGAGTATTATTTTCATATTTTATAAGTATTTGGTGCTACAAGAACTAAACCTGATCATGTTCTCCAAAGAGCACTCATTTAATTACATTCCATTAGTGACCTACAAACCTAGAGATTTCTTTCCTATGCATCCTAAAACTGTTTATTTCCAGGTTCGAATGAAAAACACCTCAAATTTTAAATAATATTTTGCACCCCACGGTACACAGGTAGGTACTGACACCCTTCAAATAGTGATGCACCAAAATTAATTTTTACCAAAACTGAAATTAAAGTTTCATTTAGATAGAAACTGAAACTGAATATAAAGTTTATTTTAAAAATGTATTTAAAAATTATATAAAAAAAACTGACTTTCACAAAAAATTGCACATTGCACATACACTACTTCAGTTCATTGTTGTAATATAAACAATTAAACTGCAGCTGTAATAAAAAAATAAATAAATAAAGATAAATAAAAATATAATGCGTATGTAATATAATGCACATATATTGCAAAATGCTCCTCTCTGGAGTTATTCATTTCTAGTTGATTAACAAGTTTATGGACACTGAATTACTTTTTTGAGGTAAATGTGACGTTACATGACATTATTGTTTATAAGCTGTTTTACTGATGTCTTTCTGTGGTTGAAACAACGATTGGGCAATTACATGAGACATGATACTAAGCTGTACTGTTTATTTCAACATAAGCACAAATCTCATGTGATTATTGGACGGCAGGCGGACTACAAATAACAAAGTTTTGTTCACACATCAGCAGAAAACACTAAAAGACTGATTCTTGGTATTTAAGAGTTTTCTTTTCATCAAAATGAAGATCAATTAAAGTGGTCATCATTTACTCACCCTCAAGTTGTTTCAAACCTGTATGAGTTTCTTTCTTCTGTTGAACACGAAAGGTTCAGCTGGCCCCCATTGACTTACATAGTATTGAAAAAATACTATGGAAGTCAATGGCTACCGTCAGCTGTTTGGTTACAAACATTCTTCCAAATATCTTTTTGTGTGTTCAAAAGAAGACAGAAACTCATGCAGGTTGAGGGTGAGTAAATGACGACACATTTTTCATTTTTGGCCGAACTATGCCTTTATGACCCAGAAATCAATATTGTTCACAGCTGGCATGTTTACCTGCTGTACTTTGTGTCACGAAACAGACAATGACACAGTCAAAACACACCATCAGAGAAACACTAATTAAACATCTCCGTTTCTGTCAATGATTTTGGCTCTCCAAAATTTTGGGTTGCTGAAACTTCAGTGCATCACCACATTAGAGGATGCCATTCTACCCACCATCTACATGAAGACATCATGAGATGCACGAGTTTCCACAAGCGTCAGATCTTTTTTAGTCATTCTTTAAGATACTGGACACATGAATGAAGGCGAGCATGAGACGAACCCTGTAAAAATGCTGTTTTGATCCCCAAACTGTGCAGAAACGGCGAGCGGCGCTCGTCTGCGCCTCAGATTACTGTAACTGAGAAAAAACTCCATTTCCTGACTGAGTGAAAGTGAGATAAGCAAAATTTCCACAGTGGTCTTTAAAGGCTGTGCATCTATTCCTGTTGTCTTGAGGGTAAGTGTGCGTGGGTTTATTAGAATCGAGGTCAATTTCATTTCGATGCCACTTAAAGCATCCGCGAAGAGACTAAAATCAGACAAGACCTTATTGTGATGCTGCCGGAGCTACGTTACGCCTGACACCACGTCTCCCTGTGGCACCGCGCCACAATCTGGAAATAATTCTGCGAGATCTGTGAGATGGGGAAAATGAGTGCCACTTAGTTGGAGGTTTGGGGAACTTCAAAGGGAACGCAGACATAACAACAGAGGCACGTTTAAACACACTCAACCCCCAGCCGCCGGCCCCCTCCGTCAACAAACGCCTCATGAAGAGACCAAGACCTCTGGCTTCATCTCATAAATGCAAATTATTATTTTTCAGACTCGTAGAGATACGTGCCTGCTTGCAACTTTCGGAAAGTTTCTAAAGTCCAAAACACAAATAGTGTCATTATCATCAATCTCCATTTACGTTTATGCATTTAGCACATGCTTTTATTACAAAAGAGGAACAAAAGCAATTCATCAAAGAGCAATCAGTAATTGTAATACACAATGCCAGGTTTATTAGACAACTAGATTAGGGAGCAATGTAAAACAAGCCTTGATCATCTGTTCAGTACTGTTCTCTCTTTGTTTGCATCCATTTACTGTAATTTCTACTCAACTTCTTGCGAGTTTCAACTCGTCACCAGACATTCAAATTCACAAGTGCACAGTCCAGAAAACGCAATGAATTTTTCACTGCAGCAATTCAGCTTACGTTTTCAATGCAAGTATGTTGTCTTTTTTTTTTTTACAAAGACTAAAGCAACCATCTAAATGGGGAAATTACATAGACTTCTATTGTTTTTATAAACACTATAACCTAACCCTAACCCACACCCGAACAGAATTTTTTTTACATCACCTCAATAATAAAAACAACAACAACAACTGTATTTATTCGTATACTGTTTTTATGAATGAAGACATTCACAAAAGGAGGTTTCGTCAAGTTTAGCTCAATTCTTGGTACAAATTTGTTCCCAAAATAGGTACATTTATTACTTTCATAACCATATACACTACTGTTCAAAAGTTTGGGGTCAAGTAAATTTTCCTTTTTTTTTTTTTTTTTTTGAAAGAAATTCATTTTTATTCAGCAAGTATGTGTTAAATTGATAAAAGGGTTAGTAAAGACTTAAATTGTTAGGAAAGATTTCTATTTTGAATAAATGCTGTTCTTTTAAACTTTTTATTCATCAAAGAATCCTGAAAAAAGTATTACCGTTTCCAAAAAATATGAAGCAGCACAACTGTTTCCAACATTGATAATAATCAGCATATTAGAAAGATTTCTGAAGGATCATGTGACTCTGAAAATTCAGTTTTGCATCACAGGAATAAATTATATTTTAAAGTATATTAAAGTAGAAAACTGATATTTTAAATTGCAATAATACAGTATTTAACAATATTATGATGTATATGTTTATATATGGTTAAGCAGGTAAACACACACACACACACACACATATTCAATGTATTAATAGAGAATTTGTATAAAACTCTGTGAGCATAAACATAATTGCACAATATTTTATAGGCAGCAACAATGTGGTTCTGTGTGTGTGATAAAGTCCATCTTCATACAACAGAAATGAAGATATAATGGCTTCAATTATGCGCTCTTCAAAATGATTTAATAAAACTTGGCTTGCTAAAACCAGATGACTGATAAAGTGCCAACAAACAAAGAAGAGCTTATTCATTACAGCGTGACGCTTCGAAGCAATAACTCTAGACGTTGAGAAACCGTCTTGTTTACAGTGTACGAGACGACATGAAGACAAATAACTACACACAGACCCACCAGTGTCCCAATCCTATCAAAAACACTCCCCTCCCTTTGCTTCTACGGGACGCACACTATAAAACAACTCCGCGATTGTTTGTCCTGCGGTTTGGAGGAATCTGACACAAGTACGCTTTGAATAGAGCATTATTATTGGAATAAATCACAAAAACACAGTCACATTAAAACAATCGCTTTAAAACCAGACAAAGCCATTTATGGAGAAGCCAAATAAAAACAGCAAAACAAACAGACCGTAAATAAAGACCAAGCACTCTTGAAACCTTCGCACATCAAACGCGTATGAAAATGAACCTAAACCTAACACAATGAAGTCAAGACCTGATGACTCAAAATGAAACTTGACTTCGTGAAACGCTTTGAATTTGCCGGGTATTTCTGACACTGGCCTCGGTGCCAGAGGGAAACACCTCACCAGAGCAAAAAAACCCATCTCGACACTCAATATTACTTGGAAATGCAGAAAAAAATCAATTTGCTTACGCACAGACATGCGTTAAAAATGTTTGTGACAAAGATGATGATTGAAATAGTCTATGGGGTATTTCTCGAGGTTTTTTTGAGGAGGTTTTATATATACAGTAGGTTGAAAAAAAAAAAAAAGCAAAATCTCTTGACCTGAGCTGACTTTTACTTTTTATTTACTAACTTAAGAATGTTCTTATCAATTTTTCTGAAGAAAATACTTTGAATTAAAATAACTGCAAATAACCTCCAACTTACCTTAAATCCCCAAAGGTGAGATTTTTAATGAATTTATCAGGTTGTTTCAAACATTATGCATTGCAACGCTAAAAATAAGAAAATATCTGAGAAGCGTTTCTGGTAACACTGTATATATATATATATATATATAATGCATGATAAAAGGAGTTTTAATGCATTAATTATGCCTTATAACGAGCCTTATAATGCATTGCTTGATCTCATGAGTAACCACAGTTGCCCTGCAAAAAAAGGCTTATCTTACTTAGTATTTTTGTCTTGTTTCGAGTCAAAATATCTAAAAAATTCTTAAAATTAAGATGCATTTACTAGATAAGCAAAAGATATTTAGTCTTGTTTCCAGGGGACAAAAACTAACTTAAGTGCATTTTGCTTAAAACAAGTAAAATGATCTGCCAGTGGGCTAAGTAAAATATTCTTAAAACAAGAGTATTTTACTTACCCCATTGGCAGATAATTTGACTTATTTTAATTTATTTAATTTATTTTTTCCCCCTGGAAACAAGACTAAATATCTTATGTCATTTTGCTTATCCAGTAAATGCATCTTAATTTAAGAATTTGTGGATATTTTTACTAGAAACAAGACAAAAAACTAAGAAAAGCCTTTTTTGCAGCGTATATGATACTTGTCTATTCATTTTTACACCTTTAGAAAATATAATGCATTAAAACCCAACAAACCTCATAATGCACTTTAACAATTATTTGTGACCCTGGACCACAAAACCAGTCTTAAGTCGCTGGGGTATATTTGTAATATTATAAAATTTGCAATAGCCAAAAATACATTGTTTGGGTCAAAATTATCCATTTTTCTTTTATGCCAAAAATCATTAGGATATAAAGTAAAGATCATGTTCCATGAAGATATTTTGTAAATTTCCTACCGTAAATATATTAAAACTTCATTTTTGATTAGTAATATGCATTGCTAAGAACTTCATTTGAACAACTTTAAAGATGATTTTCTCAATATTTAGATTTTTTTGCACCCTCAGATTCCAGATTTTCAAATAGTTGTATCTCAGCCAAATATTGTCCTATCCTAACAAACCATACATCAATGGAAAGATTATTTATTCAGCTTTCAGATGATGTAGAAATCACAATTTCGAAAAATAGACACTTATGACTGGTTTTGTGGTCCAGGGTCACATTTATGCAAACATACAATGCATTACAACTTACATTAAGAATACTTTATAATGCATTATACATAAGGGCTTCAAATAAAGTGTCACCATATTTCTCTTTATTGGTTATTTGCAATGTTTCATTTTGCATCCTGTTGCTGAAGAAAAGCAATAAAGCTTGCAAGGCCTGTTCATTTAGTGCGTTAATAAGACAACAAAAACTACACTATGTTCTCGGTTACTCTTCATTTTGTTCCTCTGTCACTGATTCTTGATTAGCAAACATGAAATGGTACGCAGGAGCTTCCCAAGGCCGCAGGAGACCCTTGGATGTTTGGACTTATCGTACACACCTTTCCTTCACAGCTCTGTTGCCGGCAGTTACGATGATGATAATTACAGCATCACAACAGCGCAGTAGCCACAGATGAAAGAGACCAGAGACTCTGTGAGTTGAGGTGAGGCAGACGGGAACTGTTGGTGGTAATGCCTCTGGGAACAGGAGTGTGTGTGTGTGTGTGTGTGTGTGAGGAAGTGTCATTGGAGGGCTCTTTACTAATGGCTACAACATCAAAGGCTTGAGCCTGAAGAAGGACGGGGGAAGTGTGAGACTAACACCTAATACACCTTCAAAACACAGAGAAACAGCAAAGTTTTAACACTGAACTCAGATGAGGTTATCAAGCTCCATCCATATTTTCAACATATCATAACTGCAGTCTTAAACATAAAACTTCCTCTTTCCTGTTCACATCCCTTGTACTTTCTCATGAAAAAGGGCATAACTGTATTGAATGTGCACTTCAAATCTTAAGTTTATTTTTGCAATAACTGTACTTGCAGACAATATATTAATAAAATAAATGGCCACTTGTGTGTACTTAAAGAGAAATTTCCACGAGTATGTTTCTTAACACTTTAACCCCCGGTTTCACAGACAAGCTTTTTAATTAAAAGTCCAGAATTCAATTTTAAATTACCCCTGGTTTTACAGACAAGGCTTAAAGGCCCCGATATACTTCAAACGAAGTTCGTTTTCGTTCTTCGTTTGGGAGCAAAAAGAAGTTCGAAAAGGCCAAGCGACGGTATACTGTTTTCGAACATGGAGACGGGGTGTAGATTAATGTAAATGTGTCGCGACGCTCGCGCGTATGCCCTAAACACAACAACGATGCAATGATCGTGTATTTAGGTCTTTTATTAAACTGGATAAATTATTACACATTTTTATATTTTATGTGTTGTCATAACTTGATAAAAACAAAGGTTTACTATTGTATGTTATTTTGGCATTTAATTTATTGTATACCTTTTAAATTTGCTTATTGAAAAAACAACAGCAGCAGCAGTATGGTGTAACATTTATTTGAAACATGTATTTGGTATTTGCTACCTTATATCTTTACCCTTTCATTTCATTCTTTTCATGGCTTTGGAAAACTTGCATCTGATGTTTCTCTATGTCGCTTTTTGCATAACTCCGGGTCGTCGACACCAAGCTTCGTTGCGATTTCTTTCTAGGAATTAATGTTTTCTCTGAACCTTTAAAGTCTCCCCGCGAGTGATTGTACAGGTGCGGATATATTTGTGGCAGTTCAGTTATTCGACACAGTGTATTTATGTTGCTAGTTACTTGGAGATGTTGTTCTCCTGCCTGACCTTTGTTGAATGAGAAACAAACCGGGAAAGGAGTTTCCGAACCCGCCCACCGATTGCGTAATCGCCACGGACCAATGGTAGCTCAAAGGTGTTTAGGAGCCAAAACGAACTCCCCTGAAAGTTCGCTTTGGTGATCTGTATCGAACTGCCAAAACGAACTCAAAACGAACTTCGTTTCGGCCTGATTTTGTTCGAAATGATGCCATATCAGTTCATTCTTCGATTTCGTTTGAAGTATATCGGTGGCCTTAAGCCAGACTAAAATGTAAGTCTGAGCTGTTTCAACTGAAAGAAACTTGCACTGACTGATCTTAAAATATATCAGTGCCTTTATTTTGTCTCAAGATGCACACCATCTTTTTTTTCTAAGGCACATTTATGAAAATTACTTAAATGTCCTAACTGAACAATGGCCTAATCCTGGCTTAGTCTAGGCCCTGTCTGTGAAACCAGGACTTAGTGTTTTAATAATCTTTTGTTTGAAGAAGTACTATTATTTTGATGTGTTGACTAACATTCGCAACCTTTTGGACTCCTGTTGTCCACAACAATATTCAAAAGGTTCATGACTTTCCCAGTTACTCATGATTTACTGGATAAGAATTTAAAAATATTTGTACTTAATTTAGACCCAATGAAATGTTTCAGAGCCTGGCAAAACTAGAAAGATAAGATTTTCACTCAATTTACAGACAAAATGGTAACGCTTTAGTATAGGGACTAATTCTCACTATTAACTAGCTGCTTATTAGCATGTCTATTATTAACATATTTCTACATTCCTACCAAAACTTCACAACTACTTCATTAACTATTAATAAGCAGCAAATTAGGAGTTTATTGAAGCAAAATTTGTAGTTAATGGTTTGTTAATAGCCAGAACTGGACCTTAAAATAAAGTGTGACCGACAAAATATTTTAGAGCCTGGAAAAACTAAAAACATAACTCAATTTATGCCAAATACAATGTTTTAGAGTTTGGCAAAACTAGAAACAAATAGATTTTTTTCTCGATTTATACCCAATAAAATATTTTTGAGCTTGGCAAAACTAACACACTAAAGCGCATGTAAAGTACTTGACTATAATTTTAACTGTAGTGTGTTATTCAGTGTTACCTTTACACATTTATCTTCACAAATATATTTAAATCCATGACAAATTAGTTTCAAAATCATATTTTAGTTTACCACAAATGCTTGTCAGTACATTCAGCAGTAACCATATTTCAAATAAGTATGAAATTACACATAAAGATATACTTAAGTCCTACTTAAGTGGGTCAACTGTTTGCATTTAATATAAATTTAAATTATAGCACACTGTTATTTAATTGTAAACCACATGCAATAAAGTTTCTGAAAACATGACATTTAGTCCACACTTAAGTAAGTTCTTTTAAAGCATTACTCAATTTAAAAGTAAGCTAGAGTGCACGTCTTTTTCACAAGGGCCTGATCATTGATCTTACTAGTACTTCAGATACCTAATCAAGACAAAAGATCTCAATCAATCCTCCAAACCCTTCTGCAAATCTCTTACAGTCAACTAAACAGCATTGAACAACCACAGAGCTGGATTTTTTCCATCGCGAAATGATCGGCTTGACAAAAGACCCATTACATAAAGATTATGGTAACACTTTAGTTAAGGGACCAATTCTGACTATTAACTAGTTGTTTATTAGCATGCACATTGGCTGTTTATTAGTACTTATAAAGCACATATTAATGCCTTATTCTGCATGAGCATATTTTAGATCTCTTAATCCACTCCATACCTAAACTAACAACTACCTTACTAACTATTAATAAACAGCAAATTAGGAGTTTATTGAGACAAAAGTCGTAGTTAATAATCAGTTAATAGTAAGAACTGGACCTTCAACTGTGACCAAAATCAATATAAAGTTAAGGTTACACTTTATTTTAAGGTGTCCTTATTACAGTGTAATTATACATTTAAGTACTGAGTAATATTAATTAACTACATGTACTTACTATATGGTTAGGGTTTGGCTTAGGGTTACTTGGATGTAATTATGCGTAATTAATTGTTAAAGTACATGTAATGTGTAACAAGGGCACCTTAAAATAAAGTGTTACTTGAATAACTTTCATTTCAAGACCATAGAGGCGTCCTGGCATTTGTGCATGATGGAAGAACAGTACAGGGTTTGGTTAATTATACTATTGCACTCCGAACATTTTTTGATGGGCAAACCTGTAACAACCATTCAGAACAGACTCAAATTAACGCATGAGACATCAGAGGAAGTTATGACTGTATTTCCAGCTGTCATGTTTGTCAGAGCTAATGAAACGTATGACCAGAGGGGTCAGAATAGGACTTGTGTCGTTTCACAATCCTATGCAAAAAGCAAGGCTGCTTTGATTGATTGTCACAGAGCCAAGTCATATTTTGAAGATGAAATCATGAGGAATGTGGTTTGAGCGTGGAAGAGACGGATCTGTTGAAATCAGCCTCAAATATGCATGGACCAGGCCCTTTCATGTAGTAATTTATTCCCTCTGATTAATTCACGCCGCTCTACTGGATACAGCGAGCGGAGCCTCCCCGCTGGGAGCCCCACAACACGCCTGTTCCCATGACAACAGCGGCCTGTGGGGCCCCTTCCCAATCTGAGACACCTTTCTGACTCCTACAGGTTTCACAAGCACCATGACACACCCAGCTGTCATGATTTACTGGATAAGGATTTTTAAAAAATATCTTAATTTATACACAACAAATATTTTTTTGAGCTCAAAATGTATAATTTTTTACTCAATTTACACAGAAAATATTTTTGAATCATTAAAAAAAAATGAATCAATTTAAACAACATTTTTAGAGCTTGGCAAAACTAAAAACATTCTGTTTTTTACTCGGTTTATATCTGATAAAAATATTTTAGAGCTTGGCAAAACTAGAAACATAATTTTTACTCAATTTACATAGAAAATACTTTTGAGCCTGGCAAAACTAGAAAAATATATAATCAATTACAGAAAATTAATCAATTTATACAAAATTTTTAAAGTTTGGCAAAACTAAAAACATTGTTTTTTTTACTCAATTTATAGCTCATAAAATATTTTAGAGCTCTGAAAAATAGAAAGATATAAGAATTTTACTCAATTTATACACAATGAAATATTTTAGAGCTTGGCAAATCTAAAAACATGTATAATTTTTACTCAGTTTACACAAAAAAATATTTTTGAACTTGGGAAAACTACAAAAATACATGATCAATTATACAAAATTAATCCATTTATACAAAATATTTTAGAGCTGGGCAAAACTAAAAACATTGTTTTTTTTACTCAATTTATAACTTATAAAATATTTTAGAGCTCAGAAAAATGCAAACATATAAGAATTCTACTCAATTTATATACAAAACATTTTAGAGCTTGGAAAAACTAGAAAAATACTGAATTTTTAATTAATTTCTACACAATTTTTAGAGTTTGGCAAAACTAAAAACATTATTTTTTTTTTTAACTCAATTTATATCTGATAAAATATTTTAAAGCTGGGCAAAACTAGAAAGTTATAGGAATTTTACTAAATTTATATACAAAATATTTTGGAGCTTAGCAAAACTTGAAACAATTTTGTTTTACTCAATTTATACCCAGTAAAATACTTTTCAGCTGGGCAAAACTAGAAGCATTTTTAAATCAGTTTGTACCAAATAAATTATTTTAGAATTTGGCAAAACTAGAAACAAATACAATTGAAATTTATACCAGATAAAACATTTAAAAACTTGGAAAAACAATAAATATATGATTTTTTAAACCCAATTTATACCTTGCTTGGCTTGCTTTTTTTCCTTTTTCTTTTTTTTAATTATTGTATTTTTTATTTTTATTTTAATGTATTTTTTATATTTGAGAGCTTGGCAAAACTAGAAACATATTTTTTAAAAATCAATTTATACCCAATAAAATATTTTAGAATTTGGCAAAACTAAAAGAATACACCATTTTTTTTTTTAACTTAATTACACCTGATAAAGTATTTTAGAGCTTAGCAAAAGTATATGATTTTTAACCCAAATTCATAGCCAATAAAATATTTTTAAAGCTTAGCAAAAATAGTAACATATACAGTGCAATTTTATTAACTGATATGACTTTTTCAGGTCTAGAAATCACACTTTAAAATAAGGCTTACTCTAAGGTTTTTCTTTCTCCAGTGAAACACAAAATGAGTTTTTCAGCAGAACGTTCAAGCTGCTCTTTTTGATATTAAAAAAGCGAATATTGATTTACATGGTCAAGCTCCAAAAAGGACAAAAACAGTTCAAAACTTTCAAACATGAGGTTTATGAACCACATGCACCCCAACCAACGGCGTTTGACGACATCAAACCTCACAAGTGCGAATGAGAGGGAGATTTTAGTAATAATGGACTGTTTTTTTTTGTTATCAGATTCAGAGCTTGACAGTATCTGAGAACATTATCTTTCACTGTGAGAAGAAAGTCAGTGTAAGAGTGAGTAAATGATGAACATTTATCTGTGAGTGAACTACACATTTAAAACTTCATAAAGCACTGAAACGATTAAAAAGACATTTAGGCCAAAGGAATGAACTGCAGGAAAATATTACACGAGGCCGCTGTAGACATTTCTTAGTCTGCATTTTTCTAAAAGGTGACATATTTTTTTCCTTGTGATGTTTAGTCTGTGATGAAGTTCGTGAAACATCGGCGGGGGTGACATCATTACGGCGTTACTCACAGACCTCAGAGATGCGTTTCTGTCCACTGGTGATTCTAATTATCGGCGCTGAGCTCAAACCGTCTCAGATGTGGCTGCAGATATCAATCATATTAAACCAGAGGAAAGCAGCTTGAAGCGGCTTGATCCTGTGGTTTCTTCATGAAGAAAATGTTTTTGGATGCTTTGTATGTTTGCTAACCAAACTCCCAATGGCAAAGGCCCATGTTTTTTGATTTACACTGCACTAGAAAAAAAAAAAAAGACTGCCGTCATGAGCAGAATAGAAAAGTTATGACATTATATGCATAAATTCACATGCAAGTGTCATATTGTGTATATATATATATATATATATATATATGTATATATATATACACACTGCTGTTCAAAAGTTTGGGATCAGTATGATTTTTTATGTTTTTAAACAAGTCTCTCTTCTGCTCATCAAAGCTGCATTTATTTGATCAAAGATACAGAAAAAACAGTAATATTGTGAAATATTATTACAATTTAAAATAATAGTTTTCTATTTTAATATATTGTAAAATATAATTTATTCCTGTGATCAAAGCTGAATTTTCAGCATCATTACTCCAGTCTTCAGAGTCACATGATCCTTCAGAAATCATTCTAATATGCTGATTTATTATCAATGTTGCAAACAGTTGTGCTGCTTCATATTTTTTTGGAACCTGTGATACTTTTTTAGGATGTTTTTGACAAATAAAAAGTTCAAAAGAACAGCATTTATTTAAAATAGGGATATCTTTGAACAATATAAGTCTTTACTATCACTTTGTATCAATTTAACACATCCTTGCTGAATAAAAGTATTAATTTCCTTCAGAAAAAGAAAGAAAAAAAAATGTACTGACCCAAAATTTTTGAACAGTAGTGTATATATTGTTAGAAAATATTTCTATTTTAAATAAATGATGTTTCCAACACTGATAACAAATCAGCATATTAGAATGATTTCTGAAGGATCATTTTTGAAGCTGAAGACTGGAGTAATGATGCTGAAAATTCAGCTTTGATCACAGCAATAAATTATATTTTAAAGTATATTCAAATAGAATATACATATTCTCTAAATTCTGATGAGGTGGGAAGAGGAAATCAACTCATAGGAACTTTCATCTGTGACATCACGTCTGTTACAGAATGAGATAATACATCCTGACACGGGTTATTATCTGTGCTTTTGTCACTGACAGCAGATCTGGACGTGACGTCAAACACCCACACGCTCCAAGATGCAGTGAAAACAGGTCAAGGTCACGCCAAGACGACCGTTTCAGTCACGCACGGATGTGCTGCCAGAGCGTCGCTCTTGCTAACATGTTCTGGCTGGATGCAATGGTCTGGATTCATGAACATTTTCAAGAAATTTATTAGGATAAATTGTAAGAAGACTCGCTGATCAACTCAATAATAAACTTGACATAAATTGTCTCTTGGTGAAATGCAAAGCTCGATACTTTGGCTTCTTTTGCCACTATTTTCATTGGTAGAGATTAAACATACAAACTAAACCAGTTTTTGCCTGAAATGGGGTTATATGGTTCAGCTACACTAGTGTTGTCACTCTACCGACATCTCAGTAGTCGGTACAAAAGCCAGTAAAAGTCAACGTTTCACAATACCACTTTTGATAGCAAAAACCATTTCAGTATTTGAAAATAAAAAATAAATTGTTAATAGCATACATAATTAATACATTCATAGGTTAATAATACATTAAAACATTACCATGTAGCTTCCGAATGGATTCATAAAAATCTTAAAGAAGTTACTAAATCTCTTAAGATAAATTGCAAGTACGTTCACAAGTGTAATTCTTTTGAAAGTGACAGGCTTTGGTGTTTTCTGATTGTATGTAGAGTAACTCGCTGAGTAACTCCATGAAAAATGCACATTATTTTCATCACATCTGTCTTTGACGGGAGTTCAATACTCTGCGTCAGTGTATTTTAAATAAATAATTTTCTAAAAAGCCTGTCACAGGATGGAGAAGATGAACGATCAATTCAGCAAAAAGTCATGTTACACTCTCAAAAAAAAAAAAGGTACAAAAGCATTCACTGGGGCGGCACCTTTTCAAAAGGTACACTTTTGTACCTTTTAGGTGCTAATATGTACACTTTAGGTACTAATATGTACCTTTAAGGAGTAATATGGACACTTTAGGTACAAAGGTGTATCTTTTGAAAAGGTAACATCCCAGTGACAGCTTTCGTACCTTTTTTCTAAGAATGCATCATTATTATTTACATTATCAATGCCACTTCAGAGCACTTGTTCATATCTCTATAGTAATATTATATGTAGCTAGTGTTATGTTGTAATGATTTATATTCAAAACAACCCAATAAATTCATTAAACGCCTTGGGGATTTATATTTTAACTTTCAGTAACATTCTTTTCTGCAATTCAGATTCTTCTTAAAGAGACAGTTCACCTAAAAATGAACATTCTGTCATCATTTATTCACCCTCATGTTATTCCACACCTGTATGAGTTTCTGTCTTCTGTTGAACACAAAAGAAGATTTTTTTTAAAGAATGCAGGTAATCAAACAATTACTGTTAGCCAGACAACAGGGACCAGAAACTGTTTTGTTACTCAAATTTTTCCAAAAAACATCATCTTTTGCGTTCAACAGTAGAAACAGGTGTTTGGTGTGAAAACAGTCTTGCATCTTCACCTCTCTGGGGTCTTCATATCTGTAGATGTGGTTCAGGTTGTAAGATCTTTTCACCTGTTTTATGTTCCAGCAGGTGAAAACTCAATCAAATAGTTTGACTTAATATCAGACACAAAGCTGTTCATCATCTGCAAGGAGCAATTGTGATGCAAGCTCTAATGTATCTGAAGAGCGGTCTGATTAAAGGAGCGTGGTGAGCTCTCTGAAGATCTGCTCGTGACCATTATAACACCCTGATGCATTATTCTGCCTCGCATCAATTAAAGCCTCGTCCGATTGGCTCTCGTGTCGTCTATTAGCACGCTGCAGCCTGATCCTCTGCTCTTTAATCTCTCGTCATGTTTTTATCGACTGGAGTATTGATTTGATGTTCACACTTTCATCTCCCAAAGCTCAGAGGGCTTGTGTTATGGAGCTTCTTTAACCCTTTCATGTTGCGGAGGTTAGATACACACAGCTACACAACATCCCTCATCACTGTCAACAGGCATGTCTACTGTATATATATGGCTATAACGGACATGATTGCTGGTGAATCTTAACTATAAACATAAACCATCATTCATAAATCATTCATTACGGCTAATTGGTCGATCAGCGTTCAGAGAGTGCTGATGTAGCAGTCCAACTGGGAATTTTATGTAAATGTCGACTGGTTAGATGCAAAGCTTGATGCTTTGGCTTCTTTTGGCACTATTTTCATTGGTAGAGATGAAATATGCAAACTAACCAGCCAATTTTTGCCTGAAATAGGGATGTAAGTCTACGCTTCACAATACCACTTTTGATAGAAAATCTATTTTAATATTTGAAAAAAAAGGTATTAGCATACATAATTAATGTATTTACAATTAAATAATGGATTTAAACATCAGCATGAAGCTTTGAAATATTTTATGAACAAAAAATCCAAAAAAAAGAAAAACAGTTCTGAGCTCTGATTGGCTATTGCGTTCATATGTTCAACAAACATCTCTATGATTGGCTACAATGTTCAACTCTGCAAAAACACATTGTAAATATAAACCTCTGATGGTCTTCAGAATGCAAAAACAAATACGCTCAGGAGACTGTGAAAGCATGGCTTGTACCGCATTAAATGAGTTTTATTTTTTCCCCAATTCTATTTGAACTTTTTCAAATTGGTTGTATTGCATTTTATTTTTTCTGGATTCTGTTTTAATGATTTAATACATTTTAATAAGTCAAAAACATGTCTAATCAATTGAATTCATGAATCTTTAACAATTTATTAACATTTAAACAACAGGGTCCTATGAGATGAGTAGTATGACATGAGTTTTATCTTTTCAGATATTCTGTGTTGCGTGCTTTACTTTTTCTGGATTTTGTGCTTAAATACAAAATTATTACCAAAATGAATGCATAAATCTTTAACAGTTTAATTAATGTTTTAAATGTAAAACAAACTACTAGTGCTTACTAGTGCTGCATAACAGAGGTTTACTCTTTAATCTGAAACATGGATCAAAGAACTGTGTGAAATATTTTAAGAAAGTATATTATTATTATTATTATTATAACTTTAAGAAATAAGCTGTATTTTTGCTTTTTTTAATTTTATTTTTATTTTTACAATTTTAGTATTGACTTGGAACCGAAGTTCTGGTACTTTTGATAACAATAATTTACACATTTACTTTTTGCATGCAAACTTCATTCAAAATTATGGCAAATTATGTTTTTGCATTAATTTAACTCATCAAAATATGTTGAGCAATTTCACTAAAATAACTAAAACTGAAATAAAAATAAAAAATAAATAAATATAAAAAAACATTTAACTATTGGTAAAACTGCAGAAAAACCTGTATTTTCTGCCCAGAAAGGAAATATAGTGGTTATGATGAAAAAAACAACAACAACAATAGCGTAGGAGTTACTTTGAAAGTCTTTCCAGTCAGAAATCTGCTAGTGAATTTCACAAATAATTACAAAGGAACTACAACTAACAGAAAGCTGAAATAGTTTAGCAATGCAAATGACATGATAAAAACAGCACAGTTCCCTCAGAATGACCGATATATTACTCTCCTAACAAACATCCTAGCACAAGTGGAGTTAATAGCTGAACTACTACTATAACAGAGTCGGTGAAAGCTTGCATCTTGTTGCCTGTGTTTGCAGGGCTGCTTTGTTTTTCAGGTGAGGAGTGAAGGCTCAGTCTGGTCTCATTTTCCATGGTAAACCACAAGATCTTACCGCACACAACTGTACTCAAACAACCAAACATACACAAAGCTTTGAGCAGGTCTGTCAAAACACGCCCACCCACCCTTCACATCCCACAGACTCGAGCAGAACAACACGACGGACCCTCAGACCGAGTCGCAGAGCAACGACCGTTTCTTCCCAAAAGCCTCTCTGGTTTCCTTTCATCAGAGCGTTCACAGAACATTTGGCTGCAGAAGATATAATTAAAAGCAGGAGTCGGCATAAATTAACAACGAGTGAGGCTCGGGTCTAAATCAAAAGCAAAGACTGTCATAGTTTGGATCTGACACATTAGTCTGTAAAGCTGGCAGGGATGACATAGCACCGGTTCCTTTGAGAGGCTGGATGAGCTCATTCCGCCGTAAATCTCACTCATATTTGTCAGGAGATGAACTCTATCGGCCGTTAAACAACAGGGAGTTGCCACAGGGCCTCAAGATAAAGCCTTTTAAACGGAATCAGCTCTGTTTGAGACAACCACTGGAATCATAGAAAACAGCAGCAGAAAAAAGCGCGATGAAATTCTGATGCTTGCAATGTAAATGAATGAGATTTTTACAACACTATAGCAGATACTATGATAGAAATATCAGTCGTCACTCAATATCTGCCAATAATATTAAATGTCTTCATAAGTTGATATTTGAATGATCAAAACATAATGCAATGCAAAACAATGATATTGAGAGACGAACAAATAAATGTTCCTTCGGGATGTAGAATATGATCATGCGGAATATGTGCTTTATAACAGCCAATATGTTAATAATAGGCATGCTAATAAGCGACTGGTTAATAGTGTTAACTAAAGTGTTACCAGTTACTCTTACGTTTACTTTACAGAAAGATTTGACAGCAAAAAGACACAAGCTGAAAGTGGACGTTTGTGCAATTACACTAATAGGCCTTTTCCTTGTTAACAGGTTTTTCTACAAATTTTTGATCATGCTGACGCATCAGAAATGTGCATATCAAATATGACGCAGTAACTTTATTGGGTTACCATCCATGAGATCTTTACAACAGTATAGTACATACTTACATAAAATTATATAAATATCAGTCGTAACTCAATATCTGCCAATAATGCATCTTAGTATGATGATATTTCAATGATCCAAACATATAATACAATGCAAAACAATGATGATTGACAGATGAACAAATAAACATCCCTCAAAAACCTGATGTTCATATTTGAGACTCACTGATTTTTCTAAAAAAAAAAAGATGTCTGGGTAATCAAGTAAATATAGGTTTCTTTAGTCTATTAGCAAATTACAAACAAAGTTATTCAGTCACAATTTATTTTAAGGTTCAATTCTGACTATTAACAAGTCATTAACTATGACTCCTAATTTGCTGCTTATTATTAGTTAGTAAGGTAGTTGTTAAATTGAGGTAGGTTGGGGATGTAGAACATGCTCATGCACAATATGTGCTTTCTAAGTACTAATAAACAGCCAATATGTTAATAATAGGCATGTTAATAAGCAACTGGTTAATAGTGTTAACTAAAGTGTTACCAGTCTAAAGTGTTACCAGTTACTCTCACGTTTACTTTACAGTAAAGATTTGAAAGCAAAAAGACACAAGCTGAAAGTGGACGTTTGTGCAGTTACACTAATAGGCCTTTTACTTGTTAATTGCGTGCAACAGGTTTTTCTAGAATTTTTTTTGAACATGCTGATGCATCAGAAATGTGCATATCAAATATGATGCAGTAGCTTAATTGAGTTAACATCCATGAAATCTTTCTACCATTACAGTCCCTTGTTTACAGTCGGACCCTCGATCGCCGACTGTGCTTTTCGCAGTCCTCTGGCCCTGAAAGAGTTAAGGAAGAAAAGCGAGCGCTTCGACTGTTTAAAGTCGTTCGCAACAAGGTGCACCAGGTGCGCCGCGTGGTTACCAGCCTCTGTGTTTACTGCTGACTCCCTTCCGCAAGAAGGCAGCTTGACGTTGTGTTTACTCCACACCCCACCACCCACACCTCCTCCGAGCATCAGATAAGACGCAGACAGACAGAGAGACGGAGGGAAACACTCCTTCAGCAGCTCCTGCTGCACACGCACCAGCGTTTGCATTGTAGTAAAAGCGCAGTTGCACAAATACTCAGACGCATAACCACAGCACACCTCACCTTCACTCCACTCTCACTGAGACAGAGAAACCTCGTGCTGAGATCACTGCACACAGGATGTAGCATGTATGTCAGCGGCTCAAATACACGCGTGTGCTGATGAAAACAAACGCGCACGCCGTTTGAAACAGTGCCCGACGCGCCATTGTCGTCACGCAGCTACAGAATTGTTCGCGAAGGCAGAAAGCGGGGGTTTCCCTGAAAACGGGGACTTCTCAGAAGAGACTTGCTTTTATGTTTGTCATTAAAATGTTATGCGTTCCTCTCTTTTTTTTTTTCCTCGAGATCCAAGACCTCGGTCCCATAAGCGGAGGGCTATTTTTAGCAGCGAAATGCTTTCCAGTTGGCTCGATGCGATCACAAGGGGGGGAAAAACCACATGGAAAACCACGTTCCATAACATCTGAAAGGCAGCGGGCAGCAGATCTGGGATGTCCCTACTTTTAAAGCGATCGCTTTGCGGTAACGGCCTCCAGCTGAAATTAACGTCTGTATTTCCACGGGCCGCAGGTAGAGCGCTTCCTCTCTCTAATGATCCACAATCCTGTGAGCAAAACCAGAAACCAGAACTTCTGAGCAGTGTTGGGCTCGTTACTCAAAAAAATGGGTAACCCTTTATTTTAAGGTGTCCTTGTTACACATGTACTTACTATTATAATAACAATAAATTATTCATACATGCAAGTAACCCTAAACCAAACCCTAATCCTAACCCTAACCATATAGCAAGTGCATGTAGTTAATTAACACTTAAATGTATAATTACACTGTAACAAGGACACCTTAAAATAAAGTGCAACATTATTACTTTACTTGTTACTTTCTGGCAACGGTAATTAGTTACACTACTAGTTACATTACTTTCCCTTCACGCCCCACAGAAATTGCAATTGCGCATCTTTCCCAAAAAATTCTTCTGAAATGTTACCAACAATATATTTCTGCCTCAACATTTGGCCAAAATCCACATTGGATCACAGTCAGAAGTTATTACAAACACTGACTGATTGATAGTGACTTTTAAGTTTTGTATTAACCTCATTAATTGTCATGTGTAGCTTGAAGCTAATTGTAGATAATTTCTCTGTTACCCACATAAGATTTTATCAAAAGAAACTGCATAAGAAAATGTTTTGTTTTCTAAAAAGATTTTTAATTAAGGTAATACAATTTATGTCTGGATCAGAGGCATGTAATGCCAGAGTAAAGTAATGCCACAACTTACACGTCGGTGTTCAGATCATCTTTTCTTCTCACAAAATCAATGTAATGGCAATATTTCCATCCGCTGAAGGTAAGCTTTTCCATATTCCACGCTTGCCTGCTGCTCTGGTGACTTCATGTGTTCATGAGTCGTGAAAATAAATCTAGGAATTATTGGATTGTAGGACTTCAAATCAGTAGGGGTTGAAGCATCAAACGTAACTAAGTAACATGCTGTTTTATGGAGGCTAACTGTAGTATTATTATTGAAATCTTATTGGTAATTAGTTACGCTACAAGTTATTGCATTAAGTAACTAGTTACTAGTAACTAGTTACTGCCCTACACTGCTTCTGAGTGGTGCAAATCTCTCTGACCAATGACTTAAACATCATCCAGTAACACAGATAATACAGAGATCACAGGAGCAGCCCAGTGATGTGGTCGATGAGCGTCGACGGCTTCAACGCCACGTGTTTCTCATTAATTCACAGATCAGGATACACTAGAGAGCTCTGATGCAATGGTTAAGTAGGTTAGTCACCCAACCTGTTAACCTCTGTCCCAAAAGACATGAAAACCAAACACAATAACAAGCAGGTGACAACAGCTATGATTCAAGAAAGCTTCTGTGATCAAAGTAGCTCAACTTGACGACAAAGAGATGTGCAGAAAACTGCCGAACTATAAAAAAATACAACTTGCAAAAAGCAAGTAGTTTAAACAAAATTTTAGTACTTAGTAGAGATGTTTTGTGTGAACTGAACAAGAATAGTCCAAATGCATTTCTACTGAACTTTCTGAATTGAATCAGCTGAACAAACAATTTTACATAACACCATTGTTGTGCAATTTCCCAGAATGCATTGCTGCTTGGAAAAAAAAAAAGTGGTATCTGTTACTAAAAAATTATGGCAACACTTTATTTTAAGGACCAATTCTCACTATTAACTAGTTGCTTATTAGCATGCATATTATTTGCATATTGGCTGTTTATTAGTACTTATAAAGCACATATTAACGTCTTATTCAGCATGTTTTAGATCCCTTAATCCACCCCATAACTAAACTAACAACTACCTTACTAACTATTAATAAACAGCATTAGGAGATTATTGAGGCCAAAGTCATAGTTAATAGAAAGAATTGGTCCAAAAACTAAAGTGTGACTAAAAAATGATCATTGCTTTATATTTTACTGGCTTAATTTGTGCTGAATGAACATTTGTTGATCAATGATGAACTGATGGATCTATTACATTCACCTATCAGGGTAAATACTGTATGTTTGCCTGTAGCTTTAAGAGTCAAATACTGGCCATATAATGTAATGGGCTTTGAAAATCAAATAAAGATGAAAGAGCGAGCTAACTGCTGAACAATCTTCAGTTACTTTCACAAAAACCTTTAAATTCAAATTAAATTTTTACATTTTTAAACCATTAAATTCAAATTAAACATTTTTAAAATCACTTTCAATTTTTTTTAAATCAAATGAAAGCACAATATTTGACACCAAATCTACTCAAAGTCCAAATCTTCCAGACAGATCAGCGCAGCAGATCCACCAGCTTTACAAACAGATTACATGATCCAGTTGCTATTGATTTTCTTAAAGGGACAGTTCACCCCGAAACCAACATTCTGTTCCAGACGTGATGTTTCACCTCTGTGATGCATCATCCGTCGTATCATGACATCATGCAGACCTGTCCTTCTGGTCTCTGCCCCTCATAAACACACGACCAGAGCAAAAGAACAGGAACTATGAATTCTGGGACACATGCTGAGTTTGTCCCACAAGAGCCTTCGCTGCACTTCCCACTGCTGGGGTCAGCCAACGCCCCCAGCACCCCGAATTAGTGCCGGGCCAGACCTACTGGAGCCTCAGCAGCCACATGGGGCGGCACACATGGGTGTGATCACACGGCCTAATCCCGCTCCCATCTGATACCCATCTACCAGCAGCACGACTGCCACAGCTGGGTACGGCCCAACACACACTCACATGCACACATGAACACACGCGCACACACACACACACACACACACGTTATCACAGGAGCCTAAGACTCTTTGTTTCCACTGAATCTTTGCTCAAAACAAGTGTGAGGCGTCCAGCAAATAGTGGGAATCTACTGTGAAATGATTTAACAGAACGGCAGCGTGACGGAAAACGGAGCAATTCACAAATGACTGCTCTGAACTCATCTAGGACACATCAACTGAGTCAACAGTACACTGGAATCAAACGTCGTCCTAATTAGACGAAGCCGATGCAAAATTGGATAAACTTAACAGTACAACATAACAGTATTCCACATACACAAGCCTACTATTAAAACTGGGTTTGCATTGAATGGTAAGACAATATTAATTTGAATTGATCTTCATTTTGATAAACCAATACATTTTCTTGAATTCCAAGATCAAGCTTTTGGTCTGTTTTCAGTTGATGCATGAACAAAACTTCACTAAAATTATTTGTAGCTTATCTGCCATCCAATAATCACAATAAGCTTTGTGCTTTGTTACTTTTGATATATATGAAACAAAGCTTTAGGTTTTAAATTAAAATTTTAAAATTCAAATCTGCTGAAAGAAAAACTGCAGAAAGACGTCAATAAAACAGCTTGAAAACAATGTCACGTAACCTTACACTGACCTCTGGAAATCCATTCAATGTTGTTAAATATACTGATAAATATATGCAATATATTACATATTCATCATATCATCACTTAAGCTGTTGATTCTGTATTACTGTTTTTATTGTTATAATTATAGTATTTTTTTTCAATTATTTATTTCGAGATAGATATATATAAATATATAGAGAGAGAGAGAGAGATTTGTGGTTCTGGTATGCATTTCTGTTTGTTAATAAGTAAAAAAAAACAAAAAAAAACATTTTTTTAAATTGTTAAAATTTAAAAAAGTTTAAAAATTGGATTAGAAACATAATTATATCTTTAAATATTAAAACAATTTAAATATTTTATACAACTTGATTGAGTGTTAACTATATCTGGAAAAATAAATAGCAATTTAATTTATATAGATGTACTAACTGACAGGGTACTGTATAGTTTACAAGAAGTTAAGAGATTGTTTTAAGAAAAACTGACCGTACCTGATACATTTCCCAAACTAGCAAACACCACCTCCATGATTTCATCAGAATACAATGTGACCGTCATCATTCAGCAGCATTTCTATCTCTCCGTTGTTCACTGCACTCTAGGCTCTTTCCACCTTCGAGGAGGAAGGGCGTCTTCACACACCTGGGTGAGAACGAGCCGTCACACTCCTCTCAGGGTTCACTAAACAAAATACCTGCTCGCATCACACATGCGTCACTGCCTGTGTCGAGACTGACAGAAGGCTATGGTTGCCTTGAGGTGGGGGATTTTCTTTCACTTTTACTGCGCTTTAGTTAAGACGAGTGGCTGGCTGATTCATTAAGAGAAAGCTTTGACGACAAGACGTACAGTATCATAAACACTGATATTAAATAGATGTCTAATGAAAATTCAGAACGCTGATTAAAAGAAGTAGGAGTTTTCAAATAAATCCTTCTTTGCTGTTGATTCATTTGTTTTTCTGTATCGAAGCTCATTTTCCTGCACTTTATTAAAGGCATAGTTCACCCGAAAATAAACATTCTGTCATTGTTCACTCATCCTCAAGTTGTTCCAAACCTGTATGAGTTTCTTTCCTCTGTTGAACACAAAAGATGTTATTTTGAAGAATGTTGGGAAACAAAGTTGCCGGTAGCCATTGTCTTCCATTATATTTTTTCCATACTATGGAAGTCAATGGCTAGCAGCCAAGATATTTTGAAGAATGTGGGTACACAAACAGTTTCTGGTCCCCATTGACATTGACTGGACTATTTCCATAATTCCCAATGGCTACCAGCAACTGTTTGGAAAATATTTTGAAAAATGTGGGTATTTTTAAGAAGATATTTTGAAAAATGTGGTTAAGCAAACAGTTGCTGGTCCACACTGACTTCTATGGTATTTTGTTTCCATATTATGGAAGTCAATGGCTGGCAGCCAAGATATTTTGTAGATATTTTGAAGAATGTGGGTAAGCAAACAATTTCTGGTACCAACTGACATTGAATGGACACACTGACCATAGTATTTAATTTCCATATGGAAGTCAATGGCTACCAGCAACGTTTTGGAAAAATGTGGGTATTTTGAAGAAGATATTTTGAAAAATGTGGGCATGCAAACAGTTGCTGAACTTCCACAGTATTTTATTTCCGTACTATGAAAGTCAATGGCTACCGTCAACTGTTTGATTACCGTCAACGTTCTTCAAAATATCTTCTTTTGTGTTCACAGAAGACAGAAACTCATACAGGTTTGAGGGTGAGTAAATGATGACACATTTTTGGATGAACCATCCCTTAAAAGGTGAATCATCTCATTTCTTCACCAAATACAATCACAAAATTAGTTTTCGGACAGGAAAATTGGTTGAATCAATTCTCAGAACAAATGACTTTAACCCTGAACTGTCCAGACACTGTTACAGCTGCAACATCTGCCACACACCTCGATAAAAGTCTCCTCTGTCCGGGAAGAATTCGCTCGACAGTCTCGACTTGAGTTCTGATCTTGCATCGACATGTTCAAACACCTGTCCCTCTCTCTCGCAGCGGAACAGACACGACCGCACCAATAATTACAGCTATAAACACCTGAGGGGATCCGACGGGTTTTGATAATTTCCCAAATATTTCCGGCTCCATAAATAGCTGTGCAGATTCGTCCACAGGCGTTCTCTTCAAAGACCGCTGAAATAGGTTCTCTTATCAATATTTGTATTTCAACATGATTTGGTTTTCCTAAACACGAATTAACCTCCAGCTGAATTAGATGGCGGTGATCCCACCCTGCTTTCTTTGCAGTAGTGACGGCTTTTCCAAGGCAAGGAGCCTCCAGCGGCCCATTGTGTCCTGATTGAAAGTGGCAGAATGGGTTAAAGAGCTTTTTTCTTAAAGAGGGTGTAATCCAGTGTCTGTTACTTATCGCTGTCAGTCAGAGAGCAGCTCTGGATGGATTATGACACAAAGCCCATGTTCTTCTATTGTTTACTGAAAGACTAAAGGCGGCTCGAACCATGAGCTCATGTCGATCAGGGCTTGTTCGAGACCGCACAGCCCCGAGATGAGCAAAAGCTTTAACTTCAATCAACCGCTTTGTCTTTGGAAAAGAAATTCACTTGACGTGTGAATTATGAACATATAAAGAATCCCCAATTGCTGTGTAAAATCAACAGCTTAGCTGTGCATTGTTGGTAAAGAGATGTCCTTTACATGCCTCTGAGTTTGAATGCAGTACACAAGTATTAATCTATAATCTCCGCTTTTTAGCAGTTCTTGAATTTGGAAGATGTTACGGTTTCCGTTCAGCTGGGATTTTTGAAAATAGCATTAAATGATCGTAAAGGACTTAAAAAAACTCTGATTGTGACGTGACCACCGATCAGTCCGTTTCCCGTAAGACATCTCTGACCCCTCAAGAACACTCACATTCACTGATCAGCATTGAAGTTAAAAAGATACTTCACCTAAAATCAAACTTGTATGAGTTTCTTTCTTGTGTTAAACACAGAAGAAGATAGTCTGAAGAATGTTGGCAACCAAACAGTTGACGGTAGCCATTGTGTTAGTATGGAAAAACAATATGGAAGTCAATGGCTACCGGCAACTGCTTGATTATCAACATTCTTCAAAATATCTTCTTTTGTTTTTAACACAAGAAAGAAACTTTTAAGGGAGAGTAAATGATGACAGAATGTTCACTTTTGGCTGAACTATCTCTTTAAGAAAGACCTGGAAGATTTTCATTTCACAGACATTCAAAGCCATCATCACCGTACCTAATGATGATTTCATAAAGACACAACATTTGTAGTGATTTGTCCAGTGTTATCTGTGCACTTTACAGTCAATGATGTTGCTGTCCCAAAACTTTATCTACGGCTCGATTCTATTCATCATATAGTTTCAATAAAACAAGCACTACATGTGCAAGAAACATTTCAAAATATGATCAAGAACAGGTGTGCAATTGCAGCTTTATTACTACGCTTTCTTAAGAAAAATTTTCAAGAAAGATTTTAACCACTGTACAAGCTAAAACCTGGATTTAGTTACCATACGCATTTTTCTTTATAAATACACTTACGTAATATCCACACAGTCACAATGCCACGGTGAAACACAACAGATAAATAACAAATAAGACAATGATGTCATATAACGTCATCAAAATTTTTTAGATTTGTCCGTTAATATAGTCCGCCATTAATTTGCGGTCAAAGGCGTCAGTATGCAGTGACAAAGTTTGCACACACACAAATACATGCACACAAACACAATTAGGTATTCCTCAACTGTGGTGTGTAAACAATAACTTTAAGGCATCTTATGACTTAAAAGACCATGTCTGAATATCCAAATGTGTCAAAACTGCTTTTCTGAAAGGCACATTGCTGCAAGCGTTAACAAACCTAAAAGTCTACTGAGCTTGAGATTCAAATGGTATCGAGTGGGAGTCTCCAGGGCGCTTTTCTCAAGTCCTCTCAGGCTGTAGTTTAATTACAGGCCTGTCTCAGCCACTCTTCCGCGGCCCAGAAAACTGAGCAGACCTTCAGTGTGGTTCCCACACACCTGGACTCTAGTGATCAAATGCTATGGACAGTAGTGTTTTCATGAACTTACAGATGGCGAGACGGGTCCGTTCGGTAGATACGGCTCGGGCAGCATCAGGAACGGATATCCAGAATACGGCGCTTTATACATTCCACCATCTTGATGTTTGGGCACTTGAAAAGAGAAAGCGAGACAGACAGAACAATAAAAATTGTGAAGTTAGCGAATGTGTAAGGTACGCAATTAACAAACTTCCGCTATAGTAACGTCCTCATACTGAACTGTTTTGTTTAAGTTTGTTGTATTTATAGTCTCCCTTGTAAATATATAATGATGATCAATCACAGATCCTCTTCAAAGCAGTTTCAGTTCTGGAGCGCAAATAACGGAAACAGATCAAACAGGCTTGAGATAAAAACTGCTTTTTTTAATGATGCAGATTTCAGGTTTTCCCCAAGAAAAGTCCATCAGTTACATATTAGACCCAGATGAAAGTTTTTAATTTCCCCAATTCAACTTTTATCAGGCTGCCACAGATAAGGCATAAGACACAGAAAACTAAAATGAGGTTATCTTAACTTGTTCCAAAGGAGAAATAGTGTCTGATTTAGGAGACAATTTTGCCTCCAAACAAAACCAAAGCCACACGCACAGATTTGTGTAAAAAGAGACACACAAACAAAAACAAGCGGTTGCTTGTAAAGGAGAAAAGCAAAGCAGTGTGAAAACTCGAACCTCAGAAACTAAAAACAAAACAAACAAACAAAACACGCATGGTTTGAGGGGAGACTTTACATCATTTCGGGCACTTCTGAGGACTCTCTCTCTCTCTCTCTCTCTCTCTCTCTGTGTGTGTGTGTGTGTGTAGTCTTACCGTCGTCCAGATGTTCTCGTTTATCGGTGTAGATTCTGTGATCTTCCTGCTGTCCTCTTCTGATCACCTGCTCATCACAAACACACTTTATTTCACGCATACGACCACACATTCACAGCATCTACACACACACACACACACACACACACACAAATGAATGCGCTGACGGGGTCTTACGGCAGAGTTTGAGTTCTGGCTGATTTCGGACTCATTGACCAGAGATGATTTGAGGTCAGCCAAGTCGCTCTCCGTGAAGGCGCTCTCGCGGATCTTTTCCTCGTGATCTCCTTCATCTTTAAACGCGATCATCTCATCATTCGCCCCGAGATCATCTCCTCCTCCACCGTTCAGCTGCGGCATATTCGAGCGAACTTTATTAATGTACTTTCGATAGTTGTCGTCGCTGTTTTCCGCGCTCAGATGAGCGTTTGAGACTCGCGGGAGAGAGGAAAAGTTCTTTATGCTGTGACGATCGGCGCGACTTGAAAGTAACAAACAGTCGAGCTTTAGAACAGTGAAGATCAAAAGAGACCGACGCGTGATTGACAGCTACAAAGAGCCGAAGGGGGGTCCGCTCTTAAAGGAACACGACACTCTTTAGTTCGGGGCTTTTTGATGGAGAACTATTGTAAACAGTTCACGAAAGAATACTTTCAAATAAAATATATCGAAGACGGGATGTTAACGCTATTAGTTAATAATGACCGCGAAATACTTTAGTCCAGTCTCAGTTAAATTTGGAATTTCAAAACTCTCAGTGAAATATATAGTGAGGAGTTTATTTAGTTAACTGGGAAAAATTGACCAAGAAGGAACCCACCATCAATGAGTTTATTGTGTTTTAGTGAGCAATTAACCAAGAGGAAGAGCTCCAGTGTTGAAGTCATGTAGCCTAATGAACAGATAACATATTTTTGCATGCACTGGAAAAGTAGCCTATTTGTCTCAAGTAAACAGTCAACATGTTTGGAAAACAGCAACAACTAAATATATATATATATATATATATATATATATAGTGCTGGGTAGATTGCTTGCAAATTGTAGTCTGTACTGATTCCAAATTACATGACAGAAACTGTAGTTAGTAACACATTTTAGGTAATATAATCAGACTACTTTTTGATTACTTTTAGATTACTTTTGATCTAACTTGTTTATCACTTTGATTTAAATAGGGTTGTACCATATTGATATAAAATACAAAGAGAAAGAAAATGCAATCCATTCGTTGTTATTAACAACATGAAGTGCATTAAACATTACATTACATCAATGTTTCCCAAACAGCAGTTTATGAAGGAACTGCAACAAGTTCATGAGTTTAATGAAAAGCTAATAATTATTTAAATCATAAAAATCATCAAATTAATCAAAAGCTTTTACACTGACTAAAAATCTATTACATGTTACTGTTACTAATTACCCATTTAAGTTACTACACAAAATAATGGCACAATAAATACATGTACTTGGTTAGAATCAAACTGTAACGCAAAGACTGCATTGTTAAGTGTGGCATAACTTTCTTAAATGACACACTTGTTTGTAAATTATTGAGCAATCACCTTCTTGTGCATGACTTATTTTTTAGTTTTCTACTCTTTTAGTGTTTTGAGTTTTAATTGAAAAATAATTATGCCTTCCCATGCTGTGCAATAATATTTGAGTTCATTTTCTGTCGTGAACTACAGCTGGGAATAAGAATTAAATACAAACAAAAATGTGTCTAGTATTTGCATAAGGCTGCATATTTATACAATATCTTCGATGCATATTAATAAATGGATTAAAAATGGCCTGTTTAATGCATGCAAATCTAAATTATAAATGAGACCTTGTTTATTTGCCTTGATTAAATATAGACAGCTGCTTATCATGGAAGCAGTTTTTCTACATCATTTTCCTAATGATTTCTCAGTGTTTCCTACATTTTGCCATCCTGAGCTCATATTTGCATGCTGTCCGACAGAACGCTCTGGTTCTTAACTCCTTATTTCATGGGCACTTTTGTTTAATAATTCGGTTGATGTTCTAGTATCAGATAGGGGCTGTTCCTCAGCTGGCCTAGAACATTTCTTTCTCTTTAGCATTTGTCTTTTGTGTGACTTCAAATGTCAGAGTGTATTTTACCATTTTCTAAGCCACAGGGGCAGGAAACGCAAAGGTAACACGTTCACTGAGCTACTCTTAGAGAGCAAAACCTGTTGTTACATTTTTGCAGGAACCTGAATTAACCCTTATGTTGTGTTTCGGTCATTTTGACCTGGAGAGGATGTTCTTTTTGTTGAAAATTTTAGTTAATGTTACTGCATTGGACTAAAACCTACTAAATTGGCTCACAGAGAGTATTGCAACCCCCCCCCCCCCCCCCCAACAAAAAATGTACTTGTACTCATTCTTGTACTTGTTTGGGATTTTTTTTTACACACCTTGTCAAAAATGACTGGCGTGTAATTTTTTAAAATATATTCCTTGTTATGTGACATTATTATCAATTATTGGATTCAATCTTTTCATCAACTTGTTTTCTTTCAATTAGCACAGGTTTTGTATTTCTTTTTGAAGCTGACTGATCGTAGGCCTTGTTCATCTGAACTTATGCACCTCAGTTTGTTCACATCGTCAAAGTTATCCACAAATAATGCTTTTTCACTCAAAAATCAAATCAGCTCGAAAAAGAAATACTAAACCTGTGCTAATTGAAAGAAAACAAGTTGGTAGAAAGACTGAATCCAATATTTAGTAAGAATATTGCAATTTACAAGCAATGTTTAAAAAGCTGGTCATTTTTGTCCAGGAACACCAAGTTAGGTAAATGATTTTCAGCACAGCACAAAGGGGCTGTTGTGGCCTAATGGTTAGAGAGTCGGGCTTATAACCTGAAGGTCGCCGGTTCGATTCTTGCACCGGTAGGAATTGAAGATGGAGAATGTGAATGAACAGCACTCTCTCCACCTTTAATACCATGACTGAGGTGCCCTTGAGCAAGGCACTGAACCCCTAATTACTCCCTGGGTGCTGGAGCAATGGCTGCCCACAGCTCCGGGTGTATGTGTGTGCATTTGTTCACTACTCACTGCTGTGTGTGTGCACACTTGGATGGGTTAAATGCAGAGCACTGATTTCGAGTATGGGTCACCATTTTTTATTTTATTTAAGGTGAAGTGTCTGTCACTTGTTTGTGGATGAAATAACAATTCATTTATGATGGTGCACTAGAAAGGAACCGTGAGAAATAAATGCAATCTCAAAACCTTGTGAATATTTTCAAATATTTTGAATATAGGTGATACATTTGGCAAAGCCTAGAAATAAAACCAGAAGAACAAGAGAGGAAGAGTAAAATGCTGTTTGCCAGCTTTCCAGCTACTTTCTGAGTGGAATGAAACACCACCATCAGGCTGCGTTTCTCTGGCTCGTTTCAGTGGCACTGCAAGCTTTGATGGTTTCGAGGATAAATGCAGTTCCTAAAAATTACATACTGTGCTTCCTAAATAATCTCCAGGCACATTTAAGTAGCAAACTAATTAAATCACATCCTTTAACTGAGGTCGAGCCACATCCAAAGGAACACAGTTTAACTCAAGCCACTTGTGTGTTTTTTATTGGCCGCACCCTTTGAGCGACACAGCCTCAGAATGATTGAGAAACATGAAGATTGCATTGAAGATTGGACATTTCAGCACACAAGCGGACTCTCAAGGCTGACGCTGGACATCTCCATCGTGGTGCTGATGGAGAAGTTTGCCCTCCGCTACTCAGCTCAGCTCAGGAGAGACCTGTTGTTGTGATCTCTCGCTCTCTGGCAGGAAACAAAGGGGCTTGTTAATGCAGAGACTTGCCTGAGCCTTTGATGTGAAGCACAACCATTCAAGCCTCTGTGCTTCACACACGTAACACACACAACGCCCGAGACCTGCACTGACACACAAACCGATAAACGACACACAGCACGCGCTCATCTGCACACGCGTGCATAACACATTAATGAAAAAGCATAATCTCTCTGCCTTCTGCCTGTAAACCGACATGGGGCTTCTATTTTAAGATGCGCGAGATTTGATCGTGCAAAAACATGCTGCACTGCTGCAGTTTACCTCAGTGGAAAGTTCAGTTTATAAATGTTACTTTGTGAGCATTAGCAGCATCGATCGGTTGCTTTCACAGAAACATTATTTTCCATCCAATCTCAACTTTTTCCACGAACTTCGTGAGGAGATTTCCAAAATGGAAAAAGGGGTTAATTGACTGTTCTTAGGGTTAAAGTAAATTACTAAATCAGGTGCATCCCAATTACTTCGCTTAATTTTACAAATTAAAAAATTGCATTTACTGGAATTTGCTTCTCTACTTGGTTTGGCTTCAGGATCATCAAGTGGCAACAAACAGTGCCAAAAACGTTTTATTGTACAAAAAGACAACATTTCCTTTGAACATCAAAATGTATTGATATTATACAGCAATAATATGCAAACACTAGGTCAAATACTGTATTAGTGTTTGGCATTGTTATAAGTGACAGATGAATTTGCAGCAAAAGATTGTAATGTATGGGACATCAACAACAAAAAGTCATAGTAAGCATTTCTCCGCCCTTTTAAATGTATTTTATACCATGCATAATTATAGGGTTAATTGCATTTTATTATTTATATTTATCATTTTCCCTCTGCTGTCCATGCACTGATCAGAACAGACCCAAGACCTGTTTTTGAGAGCAAATACAATAAGTTTCACATGATCCCCAAACCTAAGGTCAAAAAGCTTGAAATAAAATGTAACATTTTGCTTTTTGAAAGAACACACATTTTACCATGCAAATGCATACATTTTCATAATTAATAACTTTAAAGCATGAGTGTAAGTCATGTAATGTGCTTGCTTGTAAAGTAATGCATGCTATATTCAGTTACAAGGAAACACATTCATGTTGTCCCATTGCACAACCCAAAATGATCCTACAAGAAAAGAAAAGTCTGCAAAAATATGTCACAATGTACTGTGTTGATGAAGCAATTTCTTGCCCTGAATTTTTTGACTGTGTTTTAGGGTTAAACAAATTGTCTGGATAAAGAAAACAAACCAGACAATGTCTGTTTTCTGATTTTTTTCTTACAGTAGAAGAATAAAAGAGGTTCATTTGGAGGTAAAGTCTCCTGTTGGTTTCTCAAAGCCTTGCTTTTTAAAAACAAACACAAATGAAGAAATAATTGAAATGCTCTGTTGTTTTTACAGCAAACACTGGCTGCATGAACTATTAATGTCATTATCAATTTGAAAGCAGAAATGAGATTTGTTTCCAAACCGGCACTTACATCACTTCTACACACAGATTCAGAGAATAAATCCCTCTTCTTATCAAGAAGCTGCTTTATGGCTCTTTCACTACAGGACCTTCAGATGTTTGTGATTCTCTCTGGGTTCATCAGATACATAGAAAAAGGGAGAGGTAGATGCCAGAGAGACATCAGTCTTCATGCATATGCTCTATTAAATGTTTAATAACATGAATGAAGTATGACCACATCATTAAAGGCTCCAAAGTTATTATATGTGCCATGTACATACCTTTATAAGGGTTGATTAAAGTGGTCAGCGCACTCTTTTTTTTTTTACCCTGACAATGAGAAATCACATGAGGTTACATTTACATCAGCACATCTGTGAAACTACATCTTTTCTCCACACTGCTACTGTTTAAGCATACAGATAACTGATAACATCTGATGAGTCCTGCTTCTGATGATATATACGATTGCATCAGTTCTTCTGAATGCCATTGGTTTCTTATCAGTTCTACATACATCAACATGCATTAAAATGATTCAGATGTTAGCAGAGAGCACTGAATGGATGTGTATCATCACAGGTATTATAGTAAACTAAAACCGAAACTAAAATTAAAACCACGAAAAAACATTTACTTGAACTGACATAAAATGTAAAAAATGTTTTATTTCATCTCATTTCCAAGGCAACATTTGTGACTTTAATTTAGTTTAACTTGATGAACTAAAACAATTCAAACTAAAATAAAAACTAGTAAAACTATGCAGACAAATATAAAGCAAACAAAAACTACTGAAAATGACAAAAACACACAACAAAATGACTAAAACTTGAACTAAAATTAAAACAAAAATGGAAAACATAAAAATTGATTCAAAATATTAATCAAATCTGTAATAGTATCTCAATGATACTAAATTAACACTGACATGTATGTGTTTCTGACTTTAGCATTCTAACATTGATATTATAATATTCAATATTATTCTAATATTAATATTATAAGATTTGGAAAATGGATGGACTGATATCACAGCATTTATTATTGCCATCTGGTTTTTAAATACATTTTTACATTTTTAAATTTGAATACATTAAAACAACTGAGCACAACAGCTATCAGGTTGACAGAAGTTCATAGTCAGTGCTCCATAATGACTTTTTTATAGCATTTATAGATTTTTTTTATAGCAATTAATTTAAATATTTGTTTGTTACATTATGTCTTTGAGAAAAAATCTTTTCCATCTTTTAAAACTTAAAGCAGCATAACCTGACTGTTAACATGATCCAAACATCACTGTATCTAAAGCATTAATTATGAAACACTGTGCTTTCTAGTTTCATTTTAAAATTCAGATGATTCTCACGAAAGCACACGCTCAGTTTTGACCGGATTCATCTGGTGGGATTTTGAAGAATGAGCTGCATTAATTGCTAACTTGTTTTTTTTCCTTGGAGGAGATTGAAGAGCCGTGTTGAGCTGGTGTGGTGTGTTTGTAGTGGTAAAAGGGCGACTTGATGTTTAACAGCGGCTTTGGGGCCAGTGTTTCCAGAGCACAGGGACACTGATGTGGCATTGGACAGGATGTAGATTCTTATGATGGATAACTGTTTAGGTCTTTGAGTGAACACAAACCACCGTGTGTGTGTGGCTCAGGTTTTGTCTACATTGTGAAGACCAAACATCCCCGATGTGATAGTAAGAGCTGAAAACACCCATCAGCCTCAACAACAGCTTTACAACAAATTCACGTCTTCTTAAAAATGCTTTTTGATTGAGAAAGGTTTGGTTGTGAGTTTACTGCATAAAAAAGAACATTAGCTCAGGTTAAAAAAAAATACAAGTCAATGGAAAGTCCCCACCATGACAGAAAAACACGTGTGTGAACATGTCTGTGTGCATGTGTGTTCATGTACATGTAAAATGTGCGTTCTTCATTTGATGATTATTACCTGGAAGTCAAAAGTGGTATTTTTTTTAAAAACTACTATTGTTTCTCTCACTTCACAGATGATTTAGTACAGAGGCAATATTTGTTTATTTCTGTTTCTGATTTATGAACAAGAAAGAAAGAAAAACAATATTGTAATTAATAATATTATTAATAATAATAATGTTGTATTTTTTACATTCTCCCCTCATTAAGCAGGACATGGCGAAGGAATAAAAAGGAAAAAAAAAAAAAATAAATAAATCCTCTCAAACTGCAAAAGCTCTGGGAATAAACAGCCATGCAGCATGTGTTAATTCATGCACCCTCGATTACATTTGACATTTATTAATAATCCAGTTACTAAAACATCAGACTGTAAGACAAGAAGCTAGAATTCAGAGACGCACTGCTGTTGAGCAAAAAACAATAGCTAATCCAGCTTGAATGCTCATGCATGATTTATTTCTAAACTCTTTGTATATGAATGTTGGAGAAACTGATCATTATTTTCTGGAAATTTACATTAGATTAAAGAGTTAAAGATTCTGAATGGATGTTTTGAACAAACAAACAAAACTGTTTAGATTTACATCTAAATTAACTGTATTTAAAAATATAATTTAACGACTGAACCAAAATACATACATCGATTTAAACCACCAAAACTAGTTATACATGTTAAAGCAGGTAGAAATAACTCTTTAAGGTAACAGTTGCTGGTTACTTTAGACTCTGCATGAAATAAAGACATAAAATTGAACATATTATTATTAATATAATGATTATTAGTATAGTACTGTTATTATGTGTCTCTTGCAGTGTGTCTGTGTACAGTAATCTTGGTTGATTGTGAGAATAAGGACACAGGAGGACAATAAAGCTCTTGTGATTCAGGTTCAGAGAGGAAAGCTGAATATGACTGACCCCTTTAGGTGCAGTGCAGGAATTTCAGGTTCATGAGCAAAGAACAGCAGCTGTGTTGTGCACGCTTAAAAATAAAGTTTCACAGTGATGCTTCCCAAAGAAGCTTTTTGTGTGAACCTTACTTAAAAAATGTGTGAAGAATATTTTAAAAATCTAAAGAAACTTTTTCCACTATAAAGAAGCTTTAGTGCAGTGGAAAGATTCCATGCATGTTAAAGGTTCTTCATGGAACAATAGATGATAATAAGGAACCTTTATTCTTAAGAGTGAACTCTGGAACTCACTGGATTGCAGCTGATTTGGAGAGAAATGTCTGAGTTCATATCATATCTTTCATTTGAAATACAAAGAACAGAACATTTCTTCAAATAACATGATTAATAACAACATAATAAGTAAATAAATACAAACTAGTATTATATTTGATGCAAATTTACCCCCCCAAAAATAAATAATAAAATAAAATAAAAACAAGAAAACAATAATAAGAAGAAAAAAACCAAAAGAAAGAAAGCACATAATAATTATTATTCCTTGATGTTTTTTTTGCTGTAACAAAGAGTCTTCACTCAACAGGATTTCAGCTGTTTTATTCACTAACCACTAACGATCCTATTTAATCAGACACTATCAGCACACACATTCACACACTGGAGACAGGGCTAAATGGAAAGAGCTTTTTCTACCTGATTTAACCCATAACCCATTAGATTTCAACACACATGTTTGAGGACATTTTCTAGCAATTTCAGCAGCAGAAATTGATTAAAAGATGATGAAATGATGGAGAAGAGTGTTATAACACAGAACTCTATGATTATTTACATTTTTATTTAAAACACTGAAAGGGGGGTAAACTGAAACCGTTCAAGGATCCATTTCTGCTTGATCTCAATGGCATCCTTCAGTGTAGCCTAATTTGTTAAGGCTGATAGAGTCACATTGATAAAATATTTGACTTGGATTAAATCTATTAATTATGTCATCACAAGAATCAGAAAAAAATGTTTGTAGCATGCACTGTAAAAATCATTCATTGATTAATGCGAAATGTAAATGCATTTATATATAAATACAAAATATCTATTGACTTTAAACACATTTAACACTTCATATGCAGTATTTCTCTGTGGGAAGAAAAGATGATATAGTTTAGTATTAATTACAGATAATTTAGTCGCAGTGTGGTTGAAACCATTCTAATTTTTACCTAATTAAACAGCAAAACTGATTATATTGGAAGAAGCACTTCAGACTTTCTATTCAGAGTTACAGAGAGTTAAACGGTTTAAATGATGAAAAGTACTAAATTGCAGTTACATCATTACAAATATATTTACATACATGAAATTACTTTATTTTAGTTCACCAAAACAAAAACATAGTATAATTTAGTTTATCATACATGCTTGTCAATATTCAGTGATACACTAGTGATTGACAATACAAGTAATTGCATTTAATATCAATTAATACTTTTTAATTGATTTGCTTTTAGCATGCAGTTAAGCATCCCGTAAGCATTACATTCAATTATTCTTACAGTATGTGTATTCTTTAAAAGTATATTTCTATAATAAGTAAATCTTTTAAAAACACAAGTTTAGGTCAGGTTTGAAATGATAAAACAAAGTCATTGCCAGTGCTGTGTTGTAACTGATTACATGTAATCTGGATTACGTAATCAGATTACAAAAAATAAGTACATGTAATTAAAGTATATTACATTTTATAATGCTCATAATCAGATTACAGTTACTTTTTTATGGATTACATGATTACATATTCACACAATGCCAGTGAATTACATAATTTGTTGATTCTCACTAACGCTTCTTTTTTCTCTTTTAAATTTTCCTTTCTAAAAGTCCTACAGTGTGTCATACCATTTAGCTTGAATTATATTCACAAATATCATGTAAATAAATTTGCAAACCAATAACTGAAAGAAATAATTATGCTTAAGTTACTAAACACTGGTGATGTAGCTGTGAAACACAATGCCATCATCATATCCAGAGACCTTCAGTAACTGTTTATTCTGGAAGTCTGGATGAAAAATATTTCAGACTTGGAAGACTTTGGGCATGTAATGTCATTGCTGCTTTCATGTTGATTAATGTTTGTTTATGTCCAAGATTTTTGTCAGCCAAAGCTGTTAAAATAAAATATTTACTTGAAATATCTCTGAGGAAGTTAATGTTTCAATAATTTAACAATTTGCATGTTTACAGTTAGAGTTGACATGCAGGTAAACAAATAAAATATTTCTATTTGTAGTGTTTCAATTCTTTTTTATTCAACATTTTTCATGATTTAATTAATTGTTAGTTTCTCACTCACAAACCCGCTGCAGTTCTTACATTAAGCCCAGTTTGGGGAACCCCAGTGTAATGTAATGTTCAATGTATTTTATAATGTTTATATCAAAAAATGGAATATATTTTCTTTCTCTTTGCTTTTTTTTTAAACCAATATGTTACATTTAATAGTAAGTTTAAAACAAGTTAGATAAAAACAAATCCCCCATTTTTGAACACAGACATGAAAATGCAATCCAAAACGTCCAAACGTAAATTGTTGTAATTCATGAATGAAAATGTTTTGTAATATGGTTTTGATGTACCATTTCCATGGTAATGCAATGTCTGATTTTAAAAGGGCTTTCACAGGATGAATTTTGATGTTTTAAGTTTTCAATTGATAATTTATGATGATTTCTAAAGTGTGATAAAGAAAAAGGCAACGAAGAAAGTCTTTTTGTGACAAAGGTCAGAACTACTATGTTGATTTTTGAGGTTCACTCTTGTCATAAATTCATCTATTACTGTTGATACATAATTTATAACAAAAAACAGTGGTAAATATCTATTTAGGAGTCTTAGACCTTTCCAACGATATATAGTTTGTTATGATTAGATCAGGATTTACTTGTAATATAGAGAAGTAAACTTAGGCATCCCACCAGGTGGACGGGTGACAGTTAAGAGGTTAAAGTAATCTAAAAAGTAGTCTGAATATATTACCTAAAATGAGTAACCTAGATTACATGACTAACTACAGTTATAATCATGTAATCTGTAATTAGTAAAGGACTGGTCATTGCCAAAATGTCTCCAAAAAGACTAAATACATTTTGTCCTTGTCTTCGATAGTTCTACTGTTTTCTTGTGAAATGTGTTGTTTGAATCGTGTCTTTTAACAATAAATAAAACTCCCTTCATTTAATGCTCTTTATCTACTTGTCTAAATTGTGACAGTGATTCATTTTCAGGGCCGCCTAGAACAATCCTAATCCTAATCGTGCTCAAGCCCTCGTCGCTTTCGCTCCACCAAACCGCCGAAACATCCACCATCTTGTTTTCCCATGATAGCAAATCAAACTCTGAGCGCAGGAAAGTAAATGTACACATGAGTGTGGGAAAACAAATCAACACATCCATTCCCACCATCAATCTCCCTCTGTGGATCAATGCTGGGAACAAACTTCCACATCATTCACAGCCATCACAGCCTCTAAATGCCCGTCACACGCTTCTCTCCTTGGCACTGATTACAGAGGCGCCATAAAGATGGCGACACAAGGCTCACCACAGAGACATTAGTCCTTCACAATAATCTTTTGATTTGTATAACACCACACTCGAGTGGAAGCAATTCATTAAAAGCCGAGGAGTCTTTGTTCGTGCTGCGTATGAACCGAACCGATCAAATAAGGCAGAGATGATGTCATTTCTGATGGCAACCCAGCCGCTTTATTAGTTCTAGTCCCACATGTTCGTTCGCTTGTCTTGTCTTGTCATATTTTGACGAAAAACACAAAGTATTGAAGTTCAGTCTGTGTGTTTGAGCTCCAGACATGAACAATTCCTCAAATCATGTGTGTTGAAGAGACTGTGCAGAAATTGCACCTTTAGGGATACAGCAGCTTGTTATTGGGGCAGCCACCTCAAAGGCACACCTTTGTACTTTCTTTATCCGTAAGAGTTTCCTAATAGTACCTTAGAGTAGTAATATGGTACTATTATGAGCCCTTCAGGGGCAAGGAAGTTACAAAGTTGTCCCTTTGAGAGCACTGGCTCAGTGATAAGCTGTTGTACCCCTAAAGGTACCATTTTTGCACATTTTTATTTTATTTTTTTCTGACAGAATAAGCACTATTTTCACCTGCTGGAAAAATCCCACACTGAAGGAGTTTCTGACCTTCCACTGTGAAACTGAGATGATGCTGGTCAACTGTGTGAGCTAAAATGAAATGAAAACACTTGCCGTATATATTAGTATCATACCTGACGGAGTGCACAACCCTCAAGAAGAATTTGGTTGGTTTTGCACAATGAAACAGATCTATATTCCTCCATTCTGTAGTTCAGCTCATCAGCTGCATGACTCTATAGGGATCAGTTGCATAGCCACTAAGACTGGGTCTGAAGAACTAGTTTGACCAACTAGCAGTTAGCCACTCTTACTTTTCAGATTCAAATAGACCAATCTACCTTTTTATGTAACTGACTAAAAAGTTATGGCCAGTCTTGCAGAAACAAAAAACAAAGATTACTAACTTTTAAGACTATAAGCAGTTTATGCACCCAGCCACAAAGACTCCATACCCTGAACAACTGAAACGTTAATAGTCTTTTCGATGGCCACACCAGTTTAGGCTGTCTCAAATATCCAGTGGACTGAAAAAACTAAACAAAAAATCAAGTTGTTGTGCTCAAATTTATTGCTATATCAGCTCCATTATATGGCACATTTAATAAATAACACAATTAATACAAACATTTCATAATTCAATTGCTAACATTTTATATGGGACAAAGATGTTAAGAGGTTTTCAAGCATCAGAACAATAAAAGTTTAATACAGCTTTGTTTTTTGTACATTAGAATGTGTTCTGTTTCATTGTATTTTTTTCTGAGCAAAACATAATGACAATAATTTTTTTATCATGATTTAAAGAAAAACATATCATTCAATATAACAATAGTTTGTATACCAAAAAATGTACTTTGTATACTTGTCAGGCATATTTGGAGCAAGAATCATTAGATGACGTTAAAAGACTATTTAAGATCACAGTGCAGCTCCTAAAAACACATTAATTGTCATTTTAAATCTTTACCAATATTTGTCTTTTTTTTAATTCAAACTACTACCTGTTTGTCAGCAAGGTGTTTTAATAATTCAAAATATAACAAAACTGAGTATCTTTTATATAGTTTAATAAGTACAGGTCAAAATAAGTATGTTGTTCCATTTTTATGTAAGTATATCTGTTACGCTGGAACATTATTTCACCCACATTTTTTTTTCAGTTGAAATATTAAAGTAGACCCTTGCATTTTATATACTTTCTGTGCATATAAAATCACTTTTGTAAATTTAATTTTATGCAGACACCAAAATAGGACGTCTCGTCTTGGACCAATATATCAATTTGAAAAATGACTAAACATTTTTGTATGTTCAACTCTATAAAAGCTTCTTTAAATATACTTGTGATAAAAAATGTAAGATTTTTTTCTGAGTCCGTCTTCAAAATTGATCCTGATAAAAACTGTTGTCTCAGATCAAAAACATGTTTTACAGACAAGTTAGTGCTCAGCCTGATTTAAAAGGGTAGATGCATGTTTTTCTCCCCACATTTATTTATTTAAATAATTTTTTTGATATTATTCCCATTGCCGTTTGGTTGATTAAGTGCTTATGGTCCAAAGGCGAGAGCTGACATTCACCGATTCTTTTTGTAAGAGCTTTTTTGCAACTATATCTGCTTATTTTCAGTGAAGCCATTATGAAAAATAAATAAATAAAACTGGTGTAAGAGAAAAAAAAGCTAAGAAGCACTCAGAAACACGTTGGAGGTAAAATGTTAATATAAAAAGACTGAAATAGTAGATTGTTTTATTTACAACTTTGACAAATCAGATTGTACAACACTTTCAACTTCAAAATTTCATATAAAATTTCATGTTAATACTTGCAGTTTCTGTGTAATTATTTGTGAACCTTACTTGCAATTTCTGAGTGAAAATTACTACTTTTATTTTTTCAAGTACATTTTCTTCAGAAAAGCTCCATGGGAATTGACACAAACTATGATTGGGAAGCAGGCTATGACACGCTAAACTCCGTCTGCAACTATTATTATTATTATAATTATGCAGCTTTTATGAGCAGTCGAGAGACTGCATGCAGTATTTGTATTCACAGAATCATATTTCTCACATGACCATTTAAAAACAACTATTGAAGATGAATATGTATTTGAAAATGGTGAAAAACTTAAAAAAACAAAATACAAACTATAGGTCCTTTAAGATACACACTTGCACATATACATTCACTTAAAGACTTCCAGCCAGGCCAGACCCCTGCAAACCAGACAGAAAATAGCAAATCAGTCTCATACTACTGTTGTCAGCGTTCTGTTTAGAGTGAAAAACTGTATCCTACCAGTGCATAAAAAAGCTTCATAATTTATGCATGCGGTGGAAAATATGAGCTATTTTTTGACCAGCATTTCTGCCCTAGATTCGTTAGTTGCGTTAATCTCTGTGCATGATGTGCTGTTGGGGAGCGAGTGGAAAATGTTGACGCTGTTGTGACGGGTGAGAGTTGAGTGGGTGTTGAAGACCTCCACACATGCGCTCAGACTCTTACCTGCATGGCACTGAGCGTTTCCTGCCTGCGACTCTTGAGCAATCTCAGAAAACAGCATAAAGAGCTAACGGCGACGACCTTTGTGACCCTAAAGCAGCATGCAAACAGATGCATAAACAATAACACAGTGGAGTAACGAAAAAGCATGACATTTTGACTCAAGGTTTATTTGAAATCACTAGCGATGCTTGCCAAACACCACTAATAAACAGTTTCGATACTGTGGAGATATTGTGTAAGATACAGTTTGTCAACAGACTGCCTATCGCCACACATCTCTCTCCACAGGCAGCATGTCTTCACGTTTGCTCGGGTTTGATAATCATCTTTCTCGCTAGAAGCAAAACAAAAGGCAGCAGAACAAAGGTGCTGAAGTGTGCGGTGATTCACCTCATTTAAAGACAAACCACAAACGCTTGACATTTGTGATACCTTTCAGACGGCAGGAAGCAAGCTGTTTCTTTCTCTCCTTGTGATGTCAACAACTTGGGTAATGTAGTGGAAAAGCTTTATCTGACACTTCAGAGAAAGAGGTGGACTGGATGTGCACTATTGTTGTGTTAAACACATCAGATGTGTCGTTTGTGGAGGTGTCGATGACGTAACTACACCTTAACGGTGAAGAGCCAACACTAAAATGCACTGCATGTTAATACAACGCATTCATTTTCCCCCCTTTTCTTTTTAGTGACAGTGTGTTATTAAAATGCAGTGATGTTATAGGGTTATGCACAGAAGTTTTTCAGTCTGATTCTCATAAGAGCACATGGAGGTGGTTTGGTTTGGTGCTCACACTGCACATAGTGCAACCTGCAAATGTAAACAATAAAATAATTTATTATTATTAATAATAGTAATAATGTTATTATTGCATTTTATATATGTATATATTTTTTATAAAATAAGAAACAAAATAATAAATAAAATGTTATAATACTATTATATATTAATATAAAAATGAGTATTAAATAATACAACTATTTTATAGTACATTTAAAAAAAACAAAGTGCTAATATTTTCATTTTCTTTTATTTCTTTTTACTTTATATTTTATGAATTTTCATCATTTTCAAACCGAAACTCAAAATCAAACCTACTTTGTGAGACTGTGATGCAAAATTAGATTTATGCTAGATTTATTAGCTCGAATGGAAATCTTATACAGTATTACAGTCAGTTGATCTAAAACGGTGATTGTGCGTAAACAGCTGTCAACCATGTCTTTACACAAATGAGCGATCTGAACTTATTTACACAACGCATGTTTTTGTTTCGGGTGTGCATGTGCACCTGCACACCACTTATCTGCATCCTTTTTTTTTTGCTTCCCTGGTTAGATCATTTGGGAGTAGGCATCACAGTTACAGTTTCGTGTGCATACGGTGGCAGAAACACTTTGGTAACCATTAAAAGAAAACGAGCAAGATCTGTGGAATAAGGAAGAAAATGTCTTCCTGTGTATTTGGATATCAGAATCTGAAAGCAAAAGAAGATAGTCTTCATGATTATAAAATAGTGTCATCAAAGACAGTCTTTGGAGCTAAATGACAATAAACCTACGACTCTAACCTGTAAAGATTAGCCTGCAATTAAAGCATGAATTTAATGTTAACAATACAAGGTTTCTGCAAGATTTATTAAGGCAAATGAAGACTTCTTGAAGACCTTTTTAAGACCAATTCAAGAAAACATAGCCTAAGGAATAAATTAATTGGAATATTAATTGGAACTCAATACATCAATATGTTCTCTAAATAAGGAGAGCACAATGAGATGTATTAGCAACAATTCAGAGTTTGAAAATACAACCTCCAACTCTTCTCCATTACTTTTTCATTCATTTCACACACACAGATAGCTTAACTAGAATATGGAAAGAACTTTTACTGTGCCTTGTGTTCACACTGCCAAAACATTGTTCTTTCTCAGTATTTTGGCCTTGTTTTCCAGTGCAAAAGATTCTTCAGTCAAGATGACAAAAATGACTCACAAAAGAAGTCTTTGTTTTCTGTGAAACTGATCAAAATGAAGTGAGTTTATGGTTTAAACAAGAACAAATATCTGCCAACAGGCTCATAATCATAAAAATCAACTTAATTCAAAAGGAATTCAAAGTGGAAGAACTTGACTGGTCTGCAGAAAACCAAGTCCTAATCCCAGTTGAACACTGGCTCTGGTGTGACTGTAAATGCAGCCCTTGAGCCAAAAACTCATCACCAAACACCAATGACTTGTACATACACTATACAGACAAAAGTATTGGGACACCCCCTTCTTTACTCTAAAAAATCCTGGGTTATTTTTTTAACCCAAATGCTGGGTTGAGCCTTTTGGGTCATTTTTTTGGGTTATTTTTTCAGTGTTTGGGTAGTT
>JAFVLL020010537.1:0-26019 GCA_021397915.2 Tor tambroides
TTGACAGCCCTAATATATATATATATATATATATATATATATATATATATATATACACACACACACACACACTATTTAAATACTATATTATATTTTATGCCATTTTTGTGTAAAAATGACTGAAGAAAATGTTTTCTAAAATATAGTGTTGCTTATGATTCATATCCCTTCCACTCCATTGTCTTACAAATGCTTACAAACAAACAATTTTAATTAGTCCAAATGAATGATTTATTTGCTAACATGACATCAGTATTGACCAGACCATCATTATTGGTGAATGAAGTGTTTGTCTTTGTTTTCAGGACATACTCACAGGAAATGCTGTTAGCAGAATAGGCGGGTCGATTTCGTAGCTCTCTGCTGTTGCTAGTAGAATTTTGCCATCGGGATAGCCCACGGCAAAGGGTTTATCAACACTGTACCAGGCCAGACACTGAGGTGCTAAAAAACACAGTGATCGTCATTCACCACTGAATTAATGAACACACATTAAAACAGAGATCTTCAGCACGTTTAAGGACCAACCTTCTTTCCTGTAGCAGTGAGTGAGCTCTGTTCGCTCCACCCTCAAGTTGTCTGTGACCTCCAGCCAGCAGAGGGAGCCGTCCAGCCGGCCCACCAGCAGACTCTCAGGAGGGCTGACCTGACTGCAGGCTTCCTGACTGAGGAACGGAGTGGAGGTCTGAACCCACGAGAGCGCAGTGACCCAGGAGGACTGAGCCTCGATGTGCGCCTGAGTGCCTACAGGAAAGACAAACACGAACGGGTATAATATGACCACTTTGTCCAGGATATTTGAAGATGCACATAATATACTGCAGTTTTTGTCCACCAAGTCTTGCCTGGATTTTGAATGTCAGGCTATGAAATTATCAGTAAAGACAACAACCACTAATAAAGTTGATAAAATGAGTGAAAAACATCCCACAGAACACACTACCAAAGCATCTTACTGGCGACTTTTGCCTAGGCATGCATCACTCGCATTTTTCGAAAAAAAAAGAAGAAAAAAAAGTTCAATTATTGTTTATGAATATGTTAATTTTAATATTTTTCTGTTTAAATAAATATTTCATAAATATTTTTTTTTTCCAACCACACTACATCCAGTGTTGCTGATGTTACCTAAAACTAAGCCTGAAAGTATTAAAAATAATTTTTGGTAATTAAAATAAAGCTAAAATAAAATTAAAATTACATATTAGATGAAACATTTAATAATAAAAAAAAAAGTAAACAAATAAAAAATATTGTCTTGACGTACTGCAATTACTACAACTATGAGATAAATATAAAGCAAAATAGAAATATTAGAAAACTAACAGAAATGACAAAAAGTACATAGCAAAATTACTAAATCTTAAAATAAAACTTGAAAATAAAAATAAAGGAGTAAAACTTTACTTAAAGCCTTTATGTATAATGCATTATAAAGGGTTATTGAAGTATTTAATGCATTATAATTATTCATAATGTGCTTTGTAATACATTATATCTTGTTGTAAATAATTATAACCAAATTTAAAATGCATAGTGTAACAATGAAGGTGTTATAATGTATTAACTGTGGTTACAATTATTCACAAGATTGTACAATGCATTACAAAGTGCATTACAAGGGCTAATTAATGCATTACATCTACTTTTATAATGCATTATACTTAAAAGCAAGTGTTACCAATTCAGAATATTAGTAAATGCTACAATAGTATATAATGTATAAATCAATTGAGAAATACTATTATAGTGTATACATATACTAAATTATCACTGGTTGCATCAGCAAAAACATTGTTTCAGATGCAAATAAAGTTATTTTGATGCAAGATTATGGTAACAAACTTTTTTTTCTTCAGAATAACATGCACTGATGTATTGTGCACAATAAGTCCAGAAACAATTAATAGGTAAATAAAGATAATTTTGCATTCATATTGTCTTCAAGTTAACTTGCTCTTACAATCAATTATAAATTACTTATGCCCATTTGATTACATAGAAGATTTGGCAGCAGTAATGCTCTGTGTGCGTGTGTGTGTGTGTGTGTGTGTGTGTGTGTGTGTATAAATGTGACAGCAGGACGCTGGTCTGACCATTGACGGTCCAGATGTTGATGAGTTTGTTCTGGAAGGCGGCCAGAAGAGTTCCCCCTGCGCTCCACGATACGGCAGACAGCAGATGAGATCCCATTGAACCATCTGAGCTCTGAGCATCCTCACTGCAGAGACCACACACAAACACAAAACTGTCAGCGCCCAAAGCATCCATTTCTGTCTCATTCAACAGAAAAATTATTTCCCAACAGACCTACGAAACATTTGGAATTTCTCCCTTTCCTAATCAAAGAGACAAAAAAAAACAGTCTCACCTGACGCTGCAGGTGTGTGTGTGCTGCAGTTCTGCTGTGTTCGGAGTTACGGCCCACAGTCGAACAGTCCCGTCCTGTGAGCCAGTGGCCAACAGACCTTGTTCTGAATTCCAGCTGCAGCTGCTCACCTACAAACACAACAGCCAATCAGAAACAAGTCAAGACACATATATATATTATATATATATATATATATATATATTATATATATATATATATATATAGAGAGAGAGAGAGAGAGAGAGGGAGAGAAAGAGAGAGAGAGATACTTGCAAGACATCTAGCATGTTTCTTTAAGTGTTTCTACTGTATCTACATCCTCTTTACCCTGTTCTGATGTCCTTCCAGCTTCTTGATGGGACACTTGCGCAGATCTCCGGCCATGTCGCTGTATGTCTGGGGTCTGGCAGTGTTGTCTTTCTCAGAGACCACCAGGGCCTGGACCAGCTGTTGTGCCGCCCACTGTCGGTGTCTGCTGGTCAGCCTGGCCGACAGGGCACAGGCAGTGAGCGCATTAGCCAGCTCCAGCGGCCCGACCCGCACTCCCGCTTGAGAGAGAGGAGGACCTGAGGGTGGAGGGCTTCCGCCTTCTGTCCAATCACATGCAGAGTTAATTACGATAAACTCATTCCAAATCTTTAACTGCCATGTAAAAATGATATATGGGTACCTAAGTGAATCACTAGAATTAAAATCAGCAGGGTTCCCAAAACTTTTGACCAATGTCCATGACTTTTCTATACTGTAAGTTTTCCAGTCAATCATGATTACTGATTATTTTATTTATTTATTTATTTATTTAGACACTGCATTCTCAAGGAACAACTTCTAACCAATGACATATTTTAGAGATAAGCATAACTATAAAACTTCACCATAGACATTTCCTTATTATGATTTCCAGACCTGGTAATCATAATGTTAAATTCTCTGATACTTCAATAAACAGTTTAAGCAAAAAATACAAATTTCCTGATACTTGCAGGATCTCCATGACAGTGAGATTTCTTAAAAGTTAATAAAAACTAATAATTAAATAATAAAAATGTAAAAAAAAAAAAAAAAATCCTGATACTTACAGGATTTCCACGACAATGTGACATATAAAATATCAATATTTATTTATTTTTATAATCTTTTTATATTTTACTATAATTGTCATGTGACCATCATCTGACAAAGAACCATGATTTATAAAAAGCTGATAAAGAAAAAAAAATTATAGTAAATGTAATAATAAAATGTAAACACTTAAATAATCTTAATAATTATTAAAATAAATTGTATTAATATTTTATTTTAATATTATATTTAAAATATTAATACATAAATATTATATTTTTTAAATATAACAAGTATTTCATTTTATGTCATGTGACCATTAACCAATATAAAAAAATAATAATAATAATTATGCAAACGTGTTGTACAATTTTTTAAATAATAACCTAAAATGTCAGTAGGTACTTCCAATTAAAAATTTCAGGACCAAGGGGTTTGGATGACAAAGTTCGGAAATCGCTGGTCTAAACTAAACTAAAACATTTATGAAACATTTAAAATATATGTACTGTTATGAGAAATTCTTTACCCTTCGATTCAATGGAATCGCTTCTTTCCATACTATAACGGTATCGGACGCCTTTCTCCGTCAGGAGGGACACCAGACTCTGTGTGACCAGGAAGGTGGGCGGGGTCAGTTCTCTCGGCTCCTGTGGCGCCCCCTTGAGGGCAGAGCTTTGCCTCATCCTCTGCTGTGGATCGGTGATAGCGCTGATGTTCATCCCTGTAGCTGCTGCCATGAGATCCTGAGAGGAAGGACATGCAGGTGAGACAGCATGATTAGGCGGAAGACAGGATGATTAAATGAGCTGAAAGGAGAGAATGATGAAGAGCATAGCAAGGATAATGAGGTGAGAAACATTAGCGGAGGAGACAAGAAAGACGGTTGGTTGGGAGGGAGGAGAGAGAGAGAGAGAGAGAGAGAGAGAGAGAGAGAGAGAGAGAGAGGAGAGTGTACCTGAGTGCAGATGTCCACTAACTCTCTGTAGGCAGCAGGACTGTGGGACACTAAACTGCCAATAGCAGAGCTGAGGAAGGACAGGAAGGCGGAGCCTGTGCGATCGCTCACAGAGCCACGCCCCATTCCCTGCTGGTCCACGCCTGTGTGGACACGCCCCCCTGCTGCCAGACACATCAGCCGCACCAGGATACGGATGTCAGCCAGACCCAGAGCCTCCAGACCACTGGATTGATTACACACTGAACTACTGAAACACATGGTGACAGATACACAATGTGTATATTTGTACATCCGATATGTATTACCAAAAAAAAAAAAAAATTAACATAATATTTGGTTAAATATTAACAAAATGTTAATAAATAAAGGGCTTGCAGTCGATTGTAAAAAAGGGGCAGGGTTTAAACTGGCTAAATGACTGGAGAAGTGTGCCACATACACCACCAGAAAGAAGTCTGTTGTTTCAACAGAAACCAAGCTATAAGTTTGATTAAAGATTATGAGGACAAAAAAAAATAATAATAATAATAAACATGCATAAATGAATTGCTCACAATAAGATACTTAAGATGCAATGACAGTGAATTTCCATTTCATGTTGATTTGATACTCCTCATTAATTCAGTATTCATTAAAATTATTTATAACTGACATAAAAATACAAAATAGACTTTTCCCACAAAACTATTTACATCAAGTTTGATAAATGTTTAATATTCTGCTTTTTGAAGTTTTTGAAAAAGTCAGAAACAAAATCTGTCAGAAAAATCAACTGATCATAACAGTAATAAATTTTAGATTTGTGTGGGAAAAAACTGACTTGAAAATACTAAATAATTGACTTTTTCCCAACAAAATGATTTAAGTCAAGTTTGATGACAAATTTTCAATATTCTTTTTTTTTTTATTTAAATTTAAATTTCTTTTTTACATTTTTGAACAATAAAAGAGTAATTTTAATACAAAATCAGTCAGGAAATCAACAGAAATTTTGGATTTGTGTGAGAAAAATGTATTATTGTGGGGTAAAATCTGTAAAATTCTGTGGAATGAATTTAGATATAGTAACCATATACCATATAGTAACCATGTTAAACTATGCTGAGAACTACACTCTTACTCGAAGCAGAAAAATAATCAAAAATAATAAATCTAATGCAAAATTTTGATCTGAGTTTTTTTTGTGGAAAAAAGTCTTAGTGAAAAAACAACTGGAAAATGACAGTTATCCCAGTATTTCAGATTCATTGTGAAGGAGATTACATAAAAGAATGTGACATTTTCAATATTCCCTGACTAGCTAGTGTGTGGGGTTTTTTTTTTTGGCTACTGAGTTCTATATATTTATATATATATATATATATATAAACTGAGCCCCAAAAAAAGAAAAACCAGTAAGAAATACTGGATTTATGAGAAGGACTTTATTATTTGGCAAGGAAAATCTGTAAGGATTTAGCAAAAAGGATTTAAATAAAGAAAAATGTGTAAAAAGAATAAACAAATTAGTCAAATAAAATTAAATGGCCAAGGAAAGGACCTGGCTTGAATTTGTGACTAACGAGCGTGATGTTGATGGATGAATAATGGAATTCTGCAGGGCTCAGATTCTGTGCAGGTCAGTCAGACATTGATGGATCCATCACAGTATGACATGTCAGATTCGGTGAGAAGGAGTTCACAGAGCAGATGATATATTTAGTGTCGAGGGAAGTCAGGTACCTGGTGGACGTCTGTGAGAGAGCTCTCATCACCATACTGTAGGCCAGCAGGATCTGAGCGGTGGAGGTGACTCTCCTCAGAGCCAATAGTCTCTCCTGGGGCTCCCGCAGGGATGCTGCCTGCTCCCCGAGACTAAGAGGAACCGAGGAGCTCTTCAGCTCGGTGCTGACAACACCTACACACAGAAACAAACAACAACCTGCTGCATTTCACTGAGATTTTGGAAAGCTCTTGTAGGAAATATGAAACTAAATAAGAACATTACCTTTGTAAAGCAGGTTATTTTCACCGTTGACCGAGCCATTGGCGAGGGCTCCGAGTGGGTCGTGTTCAGTGAAGGGGATTGGGTCAGGCACGGGCTTCTTCTCACTCAGACCCAAAGGCCTCAGAAGAATCCCAAAGTCCTCCAAACCTGTAAGCCTGTCTGAATCCGAGTCTTCCTGGTTACCTAGATCCCATTCATCTAATACAGACACATTCAAATCATTACACATAAATTTATTAAACTGCATAGTGTTGGTTATTTAAAAGTTTGCACAAATACCTTCTGATGTACCATCTAATTGACCAATCAGATCAGATGCCAAACCTCTTGCCCTGAAAAAACAACATCTGGGTTGTTATATAGCAAAAAGTCAATGGCTACAGCATGTTCATCGTTTCTTCATCTTCACCTGTCCTGTTTGGAGCTCATAATCCCCAGGTTGGAGGCCAGGTACTTTTCCCTGCATGTAGTGCACAGGAGGTAGTATGGGCTGCCTGATCCACATTCGCCTCCGAACCAGCCGTCCACGTAGGCCCCGTTGCTGCGGTAACCACGGCGACCGGCGCTCTGACCGCAGCCCGGATGGTGGCGCTTCATATGGTTGTTGAACTGCAGAGTGAGAGTGTTACACAACTCACACTCCACCATCTCATGAGGCTCTGGGTGCTCTTCTCTGCCCTGAGACCAAAAGAGAGATAAAGTGAGAGAGCAATGAAAAATCCATTCATAAATGGACAAATAATATTAAAAGAAAAGCAGCCAGAATGATGAAACAAACAACAGCATTCACACAGAATGATAAAATAAATGATAAATAGGATAGAAAAACAAATGATGTATGATAGAAATACAAAACGATGAACAATAGAAATAATGAATAGACCGAATAAAAGAACGTTAAAAAAGTAGAACAAAATGATAGAACAATAGAAAAATAGAACGAATGACAGAACGATTGAAATACAGAATGAATGACAGAACAACAGAAAAATAGAACGAATGAGAGAATGATAAAAATAGAACGAATGAAAGAACGATTGAAATACAGAATGAATGACAGAACAACAGAAAAATAGAACGAATGAGAGAATGATAAAAAAAATAGAACAAATGAAAGAACGAGAGGAAAAATAGAACGAAAGAAAGAACGATAAAAATAGAACGAATGAAAGAACAAGAGAAAAACAGAACGAATGACAGAATGACTGAAATATAGAATGAATGACAGAACAATAGAAAAATAGACCGAATGAAAGAATGAGAGAAAAATACAATGAATGAAAGAATGAGAAAAATAAAACGAATAAAAATGAGAGAAAAATAGAACAAATGACAGAATGATAAAAAAATAGAACAAATGAAAGAACGCTAAAAATAGAATGAATGACAGAATGATTGAAATATAGAATGAATGACAGAACAACAGAAAAATACAACGAATGAAAGAACAATAGAAAAATAGGCCGAAAGAAAGAATGAGAGAAAAATAGAACAAATGACAGAATGCTAAAAAAAAAAAAAAAAAAAAAATAGAACAAATGAAAGAATGAGAGAAAAACAGAACGAATGAAAGAATGAGAGAAAAACAGAACAAATGACAGAACGATGACAACAGAAAGATAAATAGAGGGAATGACAGAATGACAGAATGATAGATACAACAACAGAAGAAAAGGCAGATAGAACGACAGGTAGACAGAACAATAGATAGATACATACATAGAATGATAGAACGATAGACAGAACAATAGAAAGAATGAGAGATTGATAGAACAATAGAATGACAGACAGATAGATATAACAAACGACAGAACTACAGGCAGAATGGTAGATAAAACGACTGATAGAAAAACAACAGATAAAAACAACAGACGGATAGCATCTCCAGTACCTCTACCATCCACAGTGTCTCTCTGTCAGAGGTGATGAACTCTGGCGTGAGCAGCTCCTCATACGGTTCTTCCTGGTACGGATCATCCATGTAGCCCAGCTCTGAGTCGTCTTCAGCAGCAAACGGGTGCGTTTCAGCCCGCTCCGGCCACTCTGCCACTCCCACGTCCTGTCTGTACAGCGATGGGACAGGACTGGGCGACGGCGAGTCTGAAACAAACAAGTTAGGTGAGCAAACTCATCCTTGCTGAATTAAAAAGAAACTGTACTGCACTGAATGAGAAACTGTATTGTACGTGATTCTGACCTGCTCTCCTGAAGGACGTTCTCTGACTTACTCCGGACCGCTGCCTCCGTGCAGGTGGAGGTCTGTTCCTGGTGAGGTGAACATCTAAGAAGTTCTCTCTCTCCACTAAGTCCAAACCTGCCAACAGACTGAAAAACACATTGGGAATACACACAATAAATAAATGGAAATGAGCCCATTCTGGGATACAATTTTCCTTGCAGCTTGCAATATATCATTTTTTAGGAAATTTAGTAGGTTATTGTGATCTTGCAAACATGAAATTTGTAAACTGTGCTACTACACATGCTGTATACTACAAACAGAAAGAGTAGTATGCTAGTATGCTATTCCGGAAACAGACACTGAAACCAAGTGACCATCAAGGTTGGTTATGACTCAAATTAATATGGAAGAGATCACCTATCACTGGTTAGGACGTAGTATATGCATGGATTCACCTCTCGTTGGGTTCTCTGCTCTCCTGTAGGGTGAGAGGAGCTGGAGACTCAGGGCACTGGACCGTCTCTGGCCCTTCAGATGAGGGCGTATCAGTGGCACCCCCTACAGACGAGCCCTCTCCTGCCTGCTGCTCCTCTGTGATGGGATGTTCCAGCATCCAGCTCGCCAGCACCTCGATGGTGCGTGAGTCCACCTCTCCAGTGACCCCTGAGAGAGGTCACAAAGAGGTCAGGGAGAACACTCAAAAAACGTTTAGACACACTTGACTGAATTAAAGTTTCTTGTGATCTCAAAAACCTTTTGGTCTGAAGTGTATGATAAATGCTCGAAACTTATCAAATATAAAGTGTGTGAATTATTTTTTTTCTACAAATCTATAATTTTATTTTAAAAACAAACGAAATGGAAGCAGACTTGTTGGACTAGATGGTGAAGGAAAACTTTAATACAGAACTGATTAAACTAGAAATCTATGGAAGCTTGTTTCTACCATGGGATTAAAAAAAAAAAAAAAAAAAAAAAGTAATTGCAACTTTTTATCTCACATTTCAGACTTTTTTTTCCTCACTATTATATTTATATATCTTTATCTCTTACAATACTGTCTTTTTTTTCAGAATAAGAGACAAAGTCAGAATTTCAGGACAATTTCAGAATTGAAAGATGTAAAGATATAGTTGTGAGATTCTGGGGAAAAATAAAAAAAATAAAAGTTGCAATTGTAGGATACAAACTTGTAATTGCGAAAAAAAAAAAGTGCAATTTTTTTTTACCTTTTTTATTTTGTGGCAGAGACAAAAAAAAAAAAAAACAATTGCAAGATGTAAACTCGAATTCAGTACTGATAGATAAAAGAACTGGCTTATTTTAAAAGTTGGCTTTGCTAACAAAAAAGAAATATATAATTTGATTTTTGTATAACTATAATGTTCAAGAAAATGTAAATATGCAATAAAATGATTATTTCAAATAAATACAAAATATTTATATAAATAAGCTGAATTTTGTTGAACTGTGAACAGAGCATTCATAACAGAAAATAAGGCTTCATGCGGTGCTCCACTAATATTTCCCATGATTCAGCTGAGTGTTTTAGTGGGGAAGAACAGTGAGGGGTGGATTGAAGCAGGATCTCATAGGGAAGTGTAATGAGTGTATCTACTGCAATAACAGCATCATTAGCAGTCAGCAGTAAATAATTAGAGACAAAATAAATAAATAAATACAATAATCAAAAGTACAAACTCAATATAATTATTCAACTCTTCTTAGTTGTGAATAACTGCATTGGCGACATTGGTTTCTTAATCTTTGAAAATTCCATGAAGCATTGTAACATGATTGTCTCCTTAACAGGTAAGAATGAGTCTGGCTAGATGTTGCAAGCACTCGCTGGTACCTGCTGCCTCCATGGCCCTGTAGATGTGTCTCATTGAGAAGCCCATTTCAAGCAAGCGCACTGGGACAAACATTTGGGGCTGTTCTGAAGGACAGAAATGAAATATTCAGTGATGCATCAGAATGCGTCTGGACTGGGCTGACTGATGCAGTCAGTAAATAATTAGGATAACATTTCTAAGTCATTATTAAAAAAGTAAATAAAATATTAAAAAAGAAAAAAAATACATGGACTACAAATTCCATTACATATATTTTTTTTTCACTTAATAAACTTTAATATCTGACTGACTACAAATTACATTATATATTTTGTTGCACTTAATAAAGTTTAATATCTGAGACCACTTTGAAAAATCAGGATTTTTTTATTTACATAAAATAATTTAAAATAAAATTTAATATAAACATAATTATTTAAGTCACTAATCAAATTTGTGATATTAAAAGAGGAAAGAAAATAAGAGAAAATAAAATAAAATAAATAAAATAAATTCCATTATTTTTTTTACCCTTAATAAAATTTATTATATGACACTGACTACAAATTCCATTACATTTTTTTCCCTAATAAAATTTAATATCCACATTGAAAAGTAGGAATCTATTTCATTTACATGAAACAGTTTCATAGAAAAATTAATATAAAAATAATAATTAAAAAATATTCAGAAACTGATCAATTGTTAGGATAATATTTCTAAGTCATTAATCAAATTTGTGATATTAAAAAAAAACTAAGACATTATAAAATTTAACTTTAATAGTATTAATTTATATTTATTAATTTTAATTATTTTTCAATTAACCTACAATTAACCTTTCACACAGACTGACACTGATAATATAATTAAATTAAGTGTACTATAAAAATATAATTTAAATTTTAGTTACAAAAATAATTAGAAAAACAATATTTTTTCACTAGTGTTCAAGTTTTGGACCCCAGTGCATAAAAAAATATAAATATATTCATAAAAGAAATTGGTAATTCATTGTGAGATACAAGGTGCCATTCAATAGGGTGTAAAGATGCACAAAAAAGCCAAAAACCTTTTTTGCAATCAGTGAGTACAGTATGTAACAAACCAAAACATCCTTCCAAAGCAAGACTCAAGTGTAAAACATGCACAGGTATCAGGGTTAAGTTAAAGAGTTAAATTTCTCAAGCTCTCCCACCTGGCGCTACATAAACCGATCTTGACATCGGTTTATAAAAACGGATTAAAAAAAAAAAATCATTAGACCAGATGAACTGTGTCCATGGATGCCACGTGCTACTTGTATTCCAGAGTTTATCTAGACATCTTACCGACGGGGGTCCTGGTCTGACCACAGGGCTCCAGAAAGCTGGTCTGCTGCTCAGTGAAGCCCTCACAGGACGCTGAGCTCGTCAGACTGAGCCCGGGGGGCAGAACCGGACTGTGGACGAGACCTGCCAATGTGGGAAAACGCGCCAGCACCATCCGCCTAGAGGAGCCCAGCCACACACACATGCACACACAGACACAAGAGAACCGCTAGCACCTGCTCTAGAGCAAACCTTCAGCTTGAGCGTGTGTTATGTTGAGGCGTTAATCACCCACATGTCATTAAGCCATGCTGAGACGCCTGAGATTAAGAGGAGCATGTGTTTATGAGGTTATAACACACACACTCACCTGTATTCTCACTCACACTCTCAGTAACCTGTGTGTGAGTGTGTGTCTCAGTTGGCGGCGATCTGGAGTGAGAACATCCAGACACGTCAGAGAGTTTACCGTGTGTGTGTGTGTGTGTGTGTGTGTGTGTTTGAAACCCTTGTCTCATGTCCCTTTCTTTCAAATTGACATTGACTAGCACAGTTATTTAAAAAAACCGTACACGTTACTTGCCAGAACAATTACTTCTCAGATGTTAGTTACAACACAATGGCATTACTTCATAGTACTTTATAATTACTTCACTAATTCATAGGTAGCTTTAAAATACAGTCTTTAAATTTTTAGAACTGGACTTGGATGAAAGAGAAACTCACTGTAGCAGGTTGATGGGAAGGAAAGGGTTAAAGTTCTCCAGGCCGTCAGCCTGCAGGGCGGTGAGGAGCGAGGCTGTGAGGTCATTGGTGGAGGGTGAAGCTGATTGACCGAATATGGCGGTGCCTTCAGAGCCATTGCTGTAAAGAGACACTGAACTGGAGGATTTGGACACGGGCTGAGAGGACGAGTGCCCTCCTGAATCTGTGTACACAGACACAACAGAAAAAAAAAAAAAAAAAAAAAAAAAGAGTAAAATTTATTAGTGTATAAAAAAAAAAAATTATAATATAATATAATATATATATATATTATATATATATATATAAAAATTAAAAGTCTATATTATTAGTAGTAGAAGTAGTAGAACAAGCTATTATTATAGACTTCTGGCTTTCTAAGCTATATGAAATGCTACTGCTACTACTATTATTATATTAAAGTTACTAAATTAAAATTATTAAATATATTAAGTAATTAAAAAAAATACACAAATCTACAAAAAAAATCATGATCATTAGTTTATTATTTTTACAGACTTTTGCCTTTTAAAAGTTAAAATTAAAAGTTAGTAAATAATATTACTAAATTAAAAAACAAATAAACATTAGTAATAATAATTTATTATTATTAGATATTTTTCCAGACGTTGGACTTTCTAAGCTATATGAAATACTACTACTAAATTATATATATATATATATATATATATATATATATATATATATAAAATAATAATAATAATAATAATAAACTGTATTATTGTATTACAATTATGAAATTATGAAATTATATTAAGTAATTAAAAACTAAACAATAGTAATAATAAAAATGTGATTATTATTATTATTATTATTATTGAATATTTTGTGAATTATTATTTTTACCGATCTTTGCCTTTCTTTGATGAATGTTATTAAATTATAAATAATTAAAAAAAACAGTAGTAATATTAATAATTTATAGCCATTTTTACAGACTTTTGCCTATTAGCTTTTTTTTACTTTTGCCTTTTTGCCTATTAATAATTATATCACATTAAATCATTATATTAAAATTCTTATATTAATAATTCAACTAACAGCCATTATAATGTGTATAATAATTAATTAAATTAATATATTAAAATTATTAAATGACATTAATTACTGAATCATTATAAACAAATATATAAACATTTTATTATATTGTTATTACAAGTCAACTTAAAAAGTTTAATTATTATTATTCAAAAGTAAAGGTAGTAAACAACTGAATAAACTGTATTATTCACATGTTGTTGTCAAAGCTCCAGACCTTTGTGTTCTTTGCTTCCATCCTCGTGCAGTCTGCTTAACACTCCTTTAAAGATGATGATCTGGGCCCTCTCGAGGTCTGCTAAAGCCATGGCCTGTTTGATCGGACAGGGTCTGACAGCCCACTTCACCATGCTCCGCACCACAAACTGCAGCACAGAGCGCAGCTCGGCGTTCTCCTCCCCTCCAGCAGAGGCTCTCGCTGGGTCAGGGCTACTTACATTGACCCCTGCATCTGATTTGGGAACCAGGAGAAGATCCGTGAACTTCCCACAGCTCAGAATGACAGCCAGAGATTTTAGCGCCCCCAAGAGGAGGTAGGAAATGCGGACTGCGCGCAGTTCCAAAGCAAAGAAGTCCACCCTGGGTTGTGGTGCGAGTATTGGTGGACAGGGGGCGCCAGCACGCTCCTCATTTGACTGTATGAGGGATCTGAACGTGTCATCTTGGTTCTCATCCCTCCTCTCTTCCACTTTATTTCTGTCCTCATCCACCGGACAGCTCATTCCCTCTTCGTCCATCATAATACGAGCAATGTCCTCATCCAAACGTCTCTCCAGCTCGCTACGTGGGCCGCCCTCAGAGCTGATTCGGTTTCGTGGTAATCCAGATGTTTCGGATGATCCGGAAGGAGGCTCCTGCTCTTCCAAGATGCCGGTCATCAGGATGAGGTCGAACAACACGGACGGCTTGAGGCCACGGCAGCGGGACATGTCCAGCTGGGGGACGTCGCATGGCTCCAGGGAGGAGAGAGGCGTGTCGCTGGGTGACCAAGAATTCAGGAAGCTTTGGGTTAGTGGGACCACAGCAGGTCACAAGCAGTATGAAGATGAGGAGAGGAGTGAGACGGGAGGGGCAAGACAGAAATAAAAGAGTGGAAAGGAAAGGAAACCATGATTAGAAAAAAATGAAGGGGACAAAAGACAATACAAGAAAAGGGAAGTGAAGAAATCGGAAAGGAAAAAAGATGCATGCAACTGGCAAAAAGAACAAGACAGGTATAACATACAAAATATACAAAAGTTACAATGGCATCTGAACATAGAAACTAATGACAGTGCTGGAGAACACTAAGTCATAAGGCACTAGAATATCTTACTCTAAAAGCTTTTGTGTGTGTGTGTGTGTGTGTGTATATATATATATATATATATATATATATATAAAATGTACTTCCAACCCACTAATAAAATATTTTTAGATGTATAAATCTTGGTTATAAAAAATGAAAAATAATAAACCTGATCTATAAAAAACAGATTAGATATATTTATTTCTTACAATTTAAAATTAGAGATGTAAATGATTACTTTAGAATTAATACATTATAATAAAATAAATAATAAATGATTAAAATCAAATGAAAAACAGCAAAATATCAAATTCAGTAAATGCATTAAAATATTGTTAAATATATTTTATTAATATCTTAAGCTAACATATGAACTTAATGTTGACAACCTATAAAATACTTTTTGCAAAGTTTTATTTCTCTTAGATTTTTTGCAGCCCTCAGACACCCCAATTTGAACCCTTTGCTCTAAAACATTATAAACAATAAGCATTTTTACTATAAATTGCATGACAAAATAAAAAAAAACAAATATATATATATTTTTTTAAAATAATAAAACTATTAAAATATATGATTATTTTTATTATTGTTAGTTTTTTTTTTTGCATCTGCCTATTAATAATACTCAATGCATTAAATCATATTAAATTATAATATAAAATGTAATAATTTTAATCTTGCATTTATTTGACTGTCTGTAAGAGTACTGTATACATGTATTTGTGTACTTACCTCACAGTAAAATCTGTCTCCTCCCACTGAAGCTTAGCCAAGGGGCTTCCCTCTTTCAAGACCCCGAGCAGAGTCGCCCGTCGACCGCTGGGTTTGTGTAGGCAGGTCCCTCCAGCACGGAGACCACTGTCCACCCCTCCGATCAGGGCCATGACGGGCCAGACTTCAGTGCACAACACGCTGAGCTGGGCGTCAGAGAGCCCCGCTGGGCCAGAGAGGTGGTCTGTCGACGTCCCGACATCTGCCCAAGCAGAGCCCCTCTCTCTGTTCACCCCACATTTCTCATCGGACTCCTTACTGGCATGACCTGCTAGCAGAGGATGAAATATATTAACCTTTAAAACAATTGGCATAGTAACCCATTTAAAAAAGCCTTTTCTAAAAAGTAATTAATGGGAAAAATTCTAAATTATATACACTCCTGGAAACAGGACGAGTAATCAACATTTTAAGTCCAGACAAATATGTTTTAAAAGTTTATAAATGTATTTAGAATACATTTTTGTATACATTTAGTTTTTTTACATTTACATTTATTAATTTAGCAGACATTTAGTCAGCTTTTTTTTTGCTAGTTTTTTATTTTTATTTTAAACACCTAGTTTTTATTTCTAGATTTTATCTATTGTAGCATTTCTATAGCATAGTAAATCTAACAGACAAGGTCTAAAACATTTCCAAAATGATTAATTGCAATCATGCTACACAAATATATGGACTATATATAATATGTATATTTTTAAGTAAATAAATAAACGCTTTTAGCAGACAAGTTAACTGACCTATCTTGCCTTGTCCCTCTCTCATGAGAGGGTTGATGAGCTGTAGTTTGTTCAGCATGTGCTGGTTGATATGTTGAACCCAGTCATCGTTCACATACAGTCGTCTTAGCAGCTGAATGGTGGACTCCAGCAGAACCGTGGCCCTCGGGCTGCACAAGGGCTCCCCTGGCAGAAGATCGCTAGGCATGCCACGCATCTGCAGGTCACACAGCGTCACCTACAGGCCAGTCGAAGAACAGGAGGGTTTTGAAAGTTGAATATATATATTATATAAATATAATGTAAAAAATTTATAAACAAAAGTGGTGTGGCGGTTTAAGTGGCTGACCTTTTCTCCTGGGTTGCTGCTGTAGAAAAGAACACAGGGGTAGAGCTCTGTGGCATCCACTCCTTCAAACGCTAGTTTGGGCTCCTACACATACATAAAAATGCATTGTTTTTGCATTATTATTTTATTTAAATTTATTTAATTTATTTTCCACAAGAATAAAGCTTGAATTTAACCTATTATATAACCTATTATAAGAAATTTGTTGCAAATCCACTTCACATTGTCGCATTGTGCATAACTTCATAATAATTATGTGTTACACAGAATATTCAGCAAGAAATAATGTAATACAGGACTTTATCTGAGTTGTCTGGATTTTATATAGGATTTAAACATATTAATTTTCTTAGAATTAACTTTTTTCCCAACCAATGCAACTGATGTTATGCAAGCTGAAAAAAAAAAAAAAAAAAAAAAAAATTCACAATTTTTATTTTAGGGTTTTACAAGAAAAACCTTTTTTCTTTCAAAATAATGTGTACAGATGCACTGCACACATTTATTAAAAAGTCTGTTAAATCTGTCATACTCTTTTCAATTTGATTTAAATCCAACTTTAAATGTTCTACTAGCTTATAAATCAAGAAATACTTTTTGACAGTAATTATAATCCATATATTATTGTACCTTAAATTAGCAACGTTATGTTCAACACAAAAGCTCCAAAGCTTGTTTCAAAAAACACCACATTTCACATTAATACTAAATTTGTAGGTTAAATCTGGGATTTGTCTATTTTAAATGTGTGAATATCCCTGTAATTATACTTCATAGACAAAGTTGATTTGAGCTTTATATAAAAAATAATGATATTGGAGAAAAAGAAAACAACAACATTATAATATACTGGAGTAAGCAGCCACATGGTTTTCAGTATTGTATTGGAGATTCATTCATCTCTGTCAAAAGCATGTGATCTATGATGTCCAAAGCTCTGTTCACCTGAAAACCAAATGACTGCTTACTGCAATATATATATATATATATATATATATTTTTTTTTTTTTATTTTTTTTTTTTCTTTACTCCAATATCAGAATTTTTATATGAAGTCTAAATTAACTTTGTCTATGAAATACAGTTATAGGGATATAGGCACATTTAAAATAGACTATGAATTTGTTGCATTAAATTTGTGTCAGTTTAAAATAGTAATCACTTTGCCAAAATAAAATAAAAAATAAGAATCATTCACAGAACCAAAGTAAAACCAGTAGATATAACAGGAAAAGCATTCAAACTAAGGTCATAAACACACACTGACCCTATTGTTTTTGGCGAAAGAGATTGTTCTGGCCTCCATGTCTAGGATGCAGGTGATGGTGTCTCCCTGGGTGAAAGAGGGCAGAGCTCGGCCCAGCTCTCCTCCATGATACAGGCTACCGCTGTAGGCCCGGTACAGCCACATGTCTGTGGTGGTGCGATGGTTGTAGTCCCTGATGGGCCATCGGGACACTCCAATACACGTCCCTTCATTTCCTCTGTTCTCCTTAGTGATATAAAACTAAAAGATGGAGACAAAAAACATTAGAATGCAGAACCTGTAAAAGACAAGGGACACCAGAGACTGTATTTTGCATTGTTACCTTCCAGATAAAGCAACCAGATGTGATGGCGGTGGTGGCCAAACCATACCCTTTTCCCCCTGATCCATGAGAGAGTACATTCCCGCTCTCCAGAGAACAACAGATCAGTTTATGTGGGTCGAAAGAGAAATCACCAATAGGAATACATTCATCTTCACTTCCGCTGTCCTGGAAGACATGCAAGCACATATAAAACAATCTAAAATGCATGGACACAAATACGATTGGGTCAAATTTGCATAATGGATAGACAGAGATGAGTTCAAATACCCTATTTGAGTTTTCCAAAGTTCTCTCTTTTTCTAAGTTTTTCCTCAGGGCCAAAGGTTCCTCCCACATGTATGCGGACAAAAGGCTAAATAATTGATCAGAAATCTGAAAACAAAAATGTCATGGTAAACGCTTAAGTCAGAATCAATCAACCACCAATCATTTAGTGTCAGGTGCACAGAATTGATTTTAAAAAACACTTCTTTTCTCACCTGTTTCATGACGACAGGGTCTGAACAGGAAGGGAGAAGAGCTTCCAGAATATGGAAGGCTAGCAGCTTCGTCCGCAGGTTGTGAAAGCATGGATTTCCAGAGCTGCATTTGTACGAGATAATTGTCATCAGTGGATCAATCCACTTGACAAATACGGAGACTCTTTTGGCGACCCTTAGTGACAAAATGCGTTTTAGGAAGACTAGAAAGTCAGCGAGCTGGGACTCCACTACCCTGCTGCTACGAACTACATCTGCACCTAAAATAAAACAAAAAAAATAATATAATTTAATTTAATATAATTACAGTAAAAAAACTAACATTTTGAAATATTACTACAATTTAAAAATAACTAATATATATATATATATATATATATATATATATATATATATATATCTCATTTATTATTATTATTAAGATTAAATGTAGATTACAAAATAGTTCATTAGAAATTAAGTTAATATTATTTATTATTTTAGTTTTATTTTACCTACTCATATTAAGCATGATAAATAAATAAATGATGTAAAAGAAAAAAGTAATTAGTTATATATATATATATATATATATATATATATATATATTATATATAAAATATACAATGACAAAATATTTAGATTACATTTAATATTTATAACTAGTGTTGTATAAAATATACATAAAAACAATGAATCTTGTGTTGAAATGACTGACTTTCTTGTTTGGAAGTTTCTTCCTGGATGTGCTCTGTGGAATCCTTCTCTAGCACCTCCTGCTGGTAGACTGCATGTAACAATCCCTGCAGCTGCTCGCTCATTACATCCATGAGAGCCTGGGACACTTCCAATGGCAAGGCCTCTTCACAGGAACTGGAGAAACACACACACAGTTTTATTTAACTGCAGCTGTACAACCTAGATTGTCTGCATCCAGGTACTGTTGCTCTTATTGGCAGAGGGGATGTTTGTTTATATCAAACATCCATATGAAATTATGTTTTGGAGTTTCTTTACTGTGCAAAACTGTTACATTAAAGCAATATTACGATGTAGCAAGATGAATGTTTTGAACGGAATTATCTAAGTCATCAGTTTTCAAAATGTGAGGGTTTCAGAGCATGTCATGGGAGGCGTTTTCTCATTCTGCATTTAATTATCAAGTTTATAATCTCACCTGGCCGCTATGGCGAATATCTGCAGGAGTCTGGCAGAGGCCAGCTTCACCGCCCCATCAAGCTGCATGTGACCAGACATGGAGGCGGCCAGCCAGCGCTGGTTCACCAGCACACAGGTGTTATCGGTCAGAGTGGACAAGATCTCCAGGACACCACATTTAATTATCACCACCAGATCCACTGGCTGATAGTGGAAGTTCAGAGCGAAGACTGTAGCTAACAGCAGGTGCTGATAAGAGCCTGAAATGAGACAAATCTATGTTAAATCACTACTTAATTAAACTGGCATATTATTAGAGTACTTGAGCACTGTCAAACTATAAAATACAGTCAAACTAAATTTTAACCACAAAGCAATATCACAAATTAATGTCAATTTAAATTAGTGGGTAATGATAATATTACAGAAATAAAAAAAAAAACATTTTAAATGGTAAAATAAAAATAAACATCACTATTATTACTATTTCTCCTTGTTTATCCAACTAAGATATGAAAAGTGCATGTGCAAAGTAGAGTAGGCACTGTATAAAGTTTATCATTTTATTAACATTAAAATGCACTGTAACATACAAAATGGTTCATTTAAATTTACTTAACATTATTTACCCTGTTATATATTAGCTGCTCATTATTAATAAAAATTAGTGCTGTTAAACAATTAATCGCGATTGATCGCATCCAAAATAAAAGTTTTTGTATTATTGTTATGTATTATTTATATATAAATACACACACATGCATGTATATATTTCAGAAAAATAGGTTGTTTATATATTAAATATATTTATTTATAATATAAATTATATGAATATAAATATAGACATGTAAATACATGTAAATATTTTCAAAATATATACTGTATATGTGTGTATTTATATATACATAAACATACACAGAACACACATATATTATGCAAACAAAAAGTTTTATTTTGGATGCGATTAATCACGATTAATCGTTTGACAGCAATAACAAATATAAAATAATAAATAAAAAGTCAAATTATATTAATAAAACATTTCAGTTATAAAATATTTAGTTTAAACGTAAATATCAGTACTATTTTCATTTGTATTATATGCATTTACATAATTAATATGATAAGTATTAAAAAAAATTAAGTATTTATATAAAACTAAAAATGACCAAAAACTAAACATCTATTAAATTTTGTTTTTACTGTTTTATGAAATACTTTTTTTTGTGCATTTAGACAAATGCTACATGCTCGAATAAGAAGCGTTACCCACCAGCCTGTTCTCTCTCTAGCGCCACTTTCTGTCTGAGCACACGCACCAGTTGCTGGTACAGCGTGTGAGCTGCAGACTGTAACTCCCTCTGAACACTGATAGGAGCAGACTGAGTCCCAGCCTAGACACAAACCAACATTTCAAACATTATACTTCAACAGGAGTACGGGCCTAATCTATAAGGGAAATGTTCAAGTCAAGACAACAGTAACATCATTTGCATAATTTGTGATTTGTATATGAGGAAATGTCATTATCAGTGTCTTTTACGGTGTAATGGTGAATCTTGTTGTTAGGTGCCGCTAAACTGCCGGTGATCGGGGCTCCCAGACCAAAGCAGCCAGAGAGGAACTGCAGCTGCACTGACTGCAAGAGGCCTGGAAAACGAGGAGGCGCCAGAGAGCTGACACTCTTTTCCTCCATCTCTGACAGGAAGGAGGAAATCTGACACAAGGCCTCCAAACGAACCTGGATGGAGGGTTTGAAAACAACTGTGATGCCTCTACATCTAGTTATTGAAAGTAAAATGGATCTGCAATGGATTTCCCACCTGAGCTCTTTGGTGTTGCTGTGCCATGGCTATGGTGATGGCTTTGGGATCTACATATGCACCGCCATCTTTGTCCACCAGAGAAGAGGTTCGAATGAGGCTCCCACACAGGAAATGGAAGACCTGGCCCAGGATGGGTGTGCCACCTCCGCCCGGGCACAGCACAGTAGTGGGACTGATGCACTGTCGCAGTCGCTCCCAGGCATCTTTCATGATGCCCAAAGAACAGAGTGGAAGGCCTTGCAAGAAACAAGGCTGATTAGCTCAGAGGTGTGATATTTAAGCTAACTAAAACTGATGATTATAGTTTATGTGAAGGAAGAGAGATCAAATTAGATGTGTGGGATCAGATGTGTGACATAAGACTTCAGAAATCAGATTAGACATGAGAGATCACGTGAGATTAGGCAAGCAAGATATCAAGCAGGTGTGAGATCAGACATGAGAGAGATCAGATATGCGAGATCAGACAGGTGAAATATAAGATTAATTTTTTGATATATGTGAAATCAGACATGTAAGATGTGAGAAATCAGAAAAGAGAGATCATACATCACATCAGATGTGTCAAAGATCTGACATGCGAGATCAGACTGGTAAAAGATAAAAGCTGCAACAAATCCAATATGTGTGAGATCAGATATGATAGAAGGTATTTGAAATCAGATGTGAGTATTCATACATGTAAGATCAAATATGTGAGATCAGACATGTCAGATGAAACATGAGAAATTAGAAACAGAAGATCAGACAGTTGATATCAGACATGAAAAAACTGTTTCATCAAAGAAATGAACTGTGAGATCAGACAGCTAAAAAAACAAATCAAAGATGCAAAATACCCACTATGTGTGAGACCAGATATTAAAGATGTAAGATACATGAGATCAGACGCAAGGAATCTTACAGATGAGATCTGTGAGAGATCAGTTATGTTAAATGAGATGTGAGAAGACACATTAGAAATTAGAAACGTGAGGTCAGACAGTTGATATCAGATGTGAAAAATCAGATATGTTAAAGATTTGACATGTGAGATGTGAGAGATCAGTTATGTTAGCTGAGACATGAGATGACACATTAGAAATTTGAAACGTGAGAACAGACAGTTGATATCAGACGTGAAAAATCCGATATGTTAAAGATCTGACATGCAATATCAGACAGTTAAAGATCAAAGATGCAACAAATCTATGTGTGAGATCAGATGTGAGAGATCAGTTATGTTAGCTGAGACATATGAGATGCACATTAGAAATTAGAAATGTGAGGTCAGACAGTTGATATCAGACATCTGAAAAATCAGACATGTTAAAGATCTGACAAGCAATATCAGCTGGGTAAAAAAAATCAAAGATGCAACAAATCTATTATGTGTGAGATCAGATATATAAGATATCTGAGATTAGATGCGAGAAATCGTGTGAGATCAGATATGTAAGAGATCAGTTATGTTAGATGATACATGCGAGATGAGACACATGAGAAATTAGAAACAACGGATGAGTGAGATGAGACAGGCGATATCAGTCATGTTAGAGATGAAACATGCAATAGATCCAATATGTGTGAAATCAGACATATGAGATCAGACTTAAAATAATATGCTACTTCATACACCACTCACCAATTTTATTTTTGAATGACCCTGAGGAGCTTTTAGATTCATCTGGTGTCTGTGAAAACAGATTACAAATAACAAAATCAAGAGATTGGTTCATTGATATTAAACTAGGGGGAAACATGAGAAACATAAATACCTCTCCCTCACTGAATTTTCTCTCAGAAGAAGATTGTAACTCCATCTTTGTTCCTAACGCCTCATAGTAGGGTGGAGATCTATGTAGTGAGAGAGATTTATTACTTTCAGATTTTTTCACACCCGCACATGCAAATGTTTTGTAATTGCACACAACACAAACCTGGCCAAGCTGCTCTCAGTGGGCGTCTGTGACGACACACTCTCCTCCTGCCAAGCAGCTCGGACCCCCAGCAGCAGGAAAAGGCAGCGTGAGACCAGCAGGTGGCAGGCTGCTGGGAAGGACAGGCCCTGGTCGGTGATGCTGTGGTGGTCCCAGGGCCGCTGGGGGGGCTCCCTGTCTGGCGTCCCAGGGCTCTCAGTGCTGCTGGGTAACGTGCTAGTGCCAGACGACTCGTACACAGTCTCGTTCTGCTGGAGCTGCATGGCCTCATGGGTGGCCAGGAAACACTGCAGCACCTCTGTGGGGAGGAGGACACACACAAATAGTTCACAATTACACAACACAACACCAGAGGGAGTATTTTAGAGACAATAGTGTCACATTAATCCCAAAAATGATCAGGGTTATTACTGTTAATTAAAACTTAAATCATTAAAATGTTTTTGTTACTTGAAATAAAATAAAACGATTAAAAAGAATAAGAAATGTTGCCTTGGCAAAATAAGTTTAAGTACCAAAATAACTAAAAATAACTACAAAAAACTATATAGTTTTTTTGTGTACTACATAATTAAAAAAAAAAAAATGAAAACCAAAAATATAAAATTCAAATCAAATTCAAAATATTAAAAAAAAACATAAATCTATTGATAACATGCAATCTTAAATGTTTAAACATAAGACAATAGGTGTCTCAAGATGTCTTTTTAAAAGCTGAACTATTTAGAACAAAAACCTAGTGCATGTTCATATAAAAATACAAATCAAAAACTTTGCAAATGTCCTGTCTGACAATGTTTTTACATAGATTTTAATACAAGTGAAGAGTAAGTGAAGCATTCAATTAAAGGATATAAATGATTTTAAGTATTTAATCCCAGAACTGTGACCCAAAAAAGTGGGTCAGACACCACAACACTAAGATTGTTGAATAGACCTCATTCTGAGACAAAGAAACATCTGGTATATATTTCAACAGAAGCACACACTCGCTCTGTGAAGGAAGAACACAGAAAGCAGCGTGTTTACCCGGCAGGTACATACTGCTGATGCTGGGTGTTTCCTCCTCTAAGGGATCGTCCTGGTTGTGTTCGGCTGTGTGGGGCGTCTGGCTGCTAGGATCTGTGTCTCTTCCTGTCTGCTCTCCAGAACTGCCCACATCCTGCCTCTCCTCACTGGGGCTCTGAGAGCCCAATGAAGCCTGGGCATGATGAAACACATAGAGTAACAGTGATAATGTTGGTTAATGTTACTTTGTCCCTGGTTAGTGAGCATCAGCATAAAGAAATTGGGAGGTAGGGAAAATCATTATATTTTATGGCATGTCATTTAGTTTTTAAGTGTAGCAAAAATTAGTGTCAAACTTCTCAAGTTCATTAGCATGTTTCTAAAGAGTGAGTGCATAAAATATAGACCATAATATAGTAAATAAAGCAAAGAGACTCTTATGCCCACCAAGGCTACATTATTAAATAAAAAATACAGTAAAAACAGTAATATTTTGAAATATTACCAATTAAAATACTGCTTTCTATTTGAATATATTTTAAAATGTAATTTATTCCTTTGATGACAAAGCTGCATTTTCAGCAGCTATTACTGTTAAAAAGAATAGCATTTATTCAAAATAGAAAATCTTTTGTAACAATATAAGTCCTTACTAATCACTTTTTATCATCATATCCTTGCTGAATAAAAGTATTAATTTCTTTCCAAAATGAGCAAAAAACAACAACAAAAAAACATACTGACTGATTTCTATATAAATGAAAAAATGCTGTTCTTTTTAACTTTTTATTCACCAAAGAATCCTGAAAAACAAGTTCCAAAAAATATTAAGCAGCACAACTGTTTCTGACATTAATAAATCAACATATTAGAATGATTTCTGAAGGATTACGAGACACTAAAGACTTTTCCACCACAGGAATAAAGAATATTTTAAAGTATATTAAAATGGAAAACTGTTATTTTAAATTGTAATAATATTTTATAATGTTACTGTTTTTTTATCAAATAAATGCAGCCTTGATGAGCATAAGAGCATAAATAAAAATGCTTCAGATTCAAAACTTTTGAACGGTAGTGTATATATGACTGCTTTATTGATGTGTTTTACCTGTTTGGTGGTAGTTGTTTGGATGCTGGTTGTGTTTCCTATGCTCTCTTTATAAGAAACCAGAGTGCTGCGGATTTTATACACCACCAGATATATTTCAATCAGCACCTCACAGGGCTCATATCTGCAGTCAAACACACACACACACACACACACACACACACACACACACACACACATTAATGGACTGTTTAAACTATTGGTTCATCCCTGCTGCTGCAGAAGGTTGATCTGGATATTCATGACTGTCAATTCATATTCACTAAACTCTCACTCTCACAAATGAGTCATTATGGCTGAGAA